>WAAE01006371.1:0-57189 GCA_013400495.1 Nicator chloris | reverse complement strand
GGGGGGGGGGGGGGGGGGGGGGCTGTCCCCGCTTGCCTCAGGCCTCCACCGCTACTCACCCTCCAGGCTCTCGCACTGCACCAGGTTCACGTAGTCGCCTTGCCGGAGCACCCCCGCTTTAAAGCCGCGCACCAGCCCTTCCAGGTACCCGTTATCCACGTTAAAATAGAGCTCCGGGAAACACGACATGGCGGCAGCGACGAGACGGCAGCGCTACCGCCCGCCGCCTCACCTGACTCGCGGCGGGTCACGTGGCCGTGCCCCCTTCCCGGCAGCCATTGCGAGGCGGGAACGGCCTGAGGGATGGCGGCTGCCATAACCCCGTACCCGCCGTACTCCTGCTCCGGCTGCGCAGCGCCAAGCGAGAGGCTCCCCTTCGCTACACCTGAGCCGCTGTGAGCGATACAGGCAGAAGAAGGATACACAAGTAAAGTTCACCTTGTCGCCTACTGCCGAGACACCACTTCTACTAGTCAGGAAATACTTAGCTATTTAAAGGGCTTTGCCAGGAGCTGCTCTGTAAAGAAAATAAAGTAATTTTGTTTGATGTAGAGGTGTTGCAAAATGTGAGATATGTCAGGGTTATCTTAAGGCAGAATGTTCTTTGATGTAAGACCTCTTTATACTTCCAAGCCTAATCGGGAAGAAAGGAGACCTAATCAGTGGAACAGGCAGCAGCCAGCATCCCTCACTCAAGAATATCCTGGAACAAGCTTTAAGAATGTAGTAAGTCAAGATGTTCATATATGTCTATATGTACATTGTTAACCTGGTGAAACGCTCGCGCTCCAGGTACCCTAGAGCTGAACTGTCTTCATTGTAACACTAAAAATCACGCCTGCTAGTCAAAAAGACCCTGTCGAGCTGAAGACCCTTCCCCTGAGCATAAGTTACCTGGAGTTACATGATTTCTATGGAAATTACTAACCAATCTTAATAGTGGGGCTGTGCTCGGGAAATTACTAACCCTGAACTTCTCTGTGTAAATAATGGCAGGGAAAGTCCGGTGTGCTGGGTTTGTGGAATAGCACCAAGCACCCAGGCTGGGGCAGCTCTGAAACAAACAATCCATGTTTCTCTGGAGCGTGTCACTATCGGCTCGGTGCACACCAGGGCACGAACCCGAATTTGTGGGAACAGCAGCATAGCCAGAACATCACCTGGGGTACCCCAGCTGTTGAAATACCACTTATGTAGCCAGGAAGGGCACATCTGGTTTGACGTGGATGTGTCCTGGAGTGTTGGCTGTGTGAACGCTGTGCCCAGGCCATCCTCACCTTGCTGCCATCCCCTCTCCCCTGAGAGCCTGAGTGGACACATCACACCATTCCCATTCTGCAGTGGCTTTTGCAAAGGGCTGGTTTATTTGAGCTGCAGAGAAGGAGGCACACACAGGGGTGAGGAGCTGGCAGCCCCACGGGCGCTAGTTCTTGCCACAGGGGAAGTTGGTGCTGATTTTCCTGCAGTAGCAAAAGGCATTGAAGAAGCGGCAGTAGCAGGTGGCACAGGGGTCACAGCAGGGGATCTGGTGGCCGAGGCAGGACTCCAGGAGGCGGACGCAGCGGCGAGGGGAGCGCTCCTCACGGCCCTCCACTTGCAGTTCTGTGGATAATGCCTGCAGGGGAGAGAGGAGGAAGAGGAGGGGAAGAGCTGGTCCTGGACTACTGTGCCAGCAATAAAGAATTGTGTGGGAGAGAGCCAGGAGTGGCTGCTGAAACCTGGCGTTGCCAGCAGCAGAGGCTTCTGTCATGTTCAACTCTGGGCTCTATTTCCTGCTGGAAATCACTGCTGAGCCTTGTGGACTCTCTGCAGGCATTGCTGCCTATCCACGGTGTCTCAAGGCCTTTCTGCACACATTTATTCTGAAGCACAGCCTGGACTTGAGCAAACGGTGCTGTGCCTTCTGCCCAAACAGAGGTACCAGGGGCTGACCCAGGCAGCACATGGTACTGCCCTGCAAGCTCCTGCTCTGCAGAGGCTTCCTGGGCTGCACTTGAGGTTAATTAAATGGATTACAGGAGCACAGGCTTGGACTACTCTCCTTTGAGTGCTGGAGCCCCTTGCAGTCTGGGCGGCCTCAGCTCATCCCAGCTCCTCCCGTGACAGTCCTGTCCCAGGCAGCACCATGCTGGGCTCCAAACCCCCCCAGCCCTAGGGACACAGAGAACACTGCTGTGGCCTGAGGCTGCCCCGCTTTTAGGGGTGTCTGTAAGAAAGCTCAGGGAGCCATACCTGTGGTTCCAGCAGGCTGCCTCTCTGCACAAGATCACCATCAGCTTCTTGGAACCCCAGGGCCATCTGCTCAAACCCCAGCCTTGGGAGAGCTCCTGCGAGATACAGAGAGGCTGGACAAGTAGGCTGCTAGAGGGTCAGCTCTGATTCTTCTCCCTTTGCTTGTCTGTCCCCACAGAAAACAAAAAGACCCCACTCCTTGTGGGCTGACAGGCTGTTCTCACTAGCCAGGGCCAGGAGAAGCTGTGCTGCTTTAAGCGGATACCCTAACCCTGGGTGTGGGATCCCCAGTTCAGTTTTGGGGCTGTGGGTTTTCCAGCGAGCAGCTGGTGGGGATCAGTGAAGAGCAGGTGGCCACAGGACTCACCTGCTGGCTCTGCAGACACCTCCTTGACTTTCCGCTGCAGGCTGGCGTGGCGGACTCTGTCCACTCCCTCCGGCCCACTGCTCACCTTCTGCAGGTGGCCACAGCTGAGGTCAGCAGTCCTGAGATCCAGGACAGCCTGGATCCCCTGCAGCAGCCCACAGCACAGCAGCAGCACGTTCAGCATGATCCTGGGGGACAACCTGTGCAGAGGGGCGTGGCCAGCATCAGCCCACCTGCTGGCAGCCTGGCCTGTCCCCTCCACTGCCATCACCCCCCGCCACCCCGAGATGTGCCATGTCAGTGAGGGTCAGCCTCTACCAGCACAACCACCACTCCAAACATCCCAGCTGTTTGTTTCCTTGGACTTGTGAGCCTTTTTTCGGCACCTGGGAGCAGGAGTTCCCAAAGCTCTCTCATGTGCTGTGGGGCACTCCACATGTGAGCACCACAGAAAGGGGTGACCAGCAGAGAATGGACTGAGATGTGATCTTTTTTGCGGTAGTTCAGGTTCTTCTGCCCCACACAGAGCAACCACCAGACCACTGAGGTGCAGTGTGTGGCCAAAATATCTGATACAGCTCCTGCCAGGCTCTGCGCGTGGAAGTGTCACTAGAATCTGAGTGCTGGGCAGGGAGACGGACCACAGCACGCACGGCTGGGGGACAGGAGAAGCTGCAGGGTCAGGCTGTGGACTTTTGGGGCCAGAAGGCTTTAAAAAGTAGGTGACCTCTTAGGGAGCAAAAGGAAGGACCTCAGGAAGTGGTCTCCTAGTTGCTGCTGGCTGCCAAATCCTGGGAAACCCTGTACCTGCTGCTTGGGCAGCCTTGAGGTTCCAAACCTGGCTCCAGCAGCCCAGTGCTGGCCACTCATTTCCCCATCCCACAAAACCACCCAGCTGGTTGTTGGGAGAGATCCCTCTGCAGTGTGGGGAGCCCCACAGCCATGGGCATCACATCCCGCACGCTCCCAAGACCCTTCCCATGGTAAGCACTGACCTCTCCGAGCAGAGAGGGGGATTGCTGTCCGCTGCTCCACTGAGCTTGCTGGAAGCGCCACTACCGCTCTCTGTCTTAATGTCCTCCTCCCCACATGTTTACTGGGATTTATATCAGCTTTTTATTAATTAAGTGCTGCAGCCACATGACTTCACTAACTACCAGGTAGGTGGGAGTCTCTGGAAAGGCTTTGTCTGGATAGAGAGGCAGCCAGTGATGCATGGATGGGGTGATGCATGGGAGGGGGTCTCCTGCTTTGTGCCTTGCACAGCTGCAGGAAGAAACAGAACCCTGTTAGCTCCAAACTCCCAGGTTTCTTGGAACCAATCCCCACTGTCCTTGCAGCCCACTTCCCTTTAGCCCACTTCCCTTTCCAGCAGCAAGGCTGCAGCCTGAGGGCATCTCCTAGTTCCCAAATACAGTAATAACAGGGCTACAGTCTCCTCACCAAAACCATGCCAAGCTTGACTGGTTTTCAAAGGGAATGTTGCCTATCTGTATCTCCTGGCAAGCATCCAGTCATAGGGCAGAGCATCCAGAAGTCTTCCAGCTCCTGACCACACACCATCAGCAGATTCTCCAGGCTTCCACCTGGAAGCTGCATCTCTTACTCATGTCTTATTTGGAAAACCTGCATTTCCCCAGAGCCAGGCTCCTTTGGGGACCACTTATGGCTTTGAGTAGCTTCAGCCTTGCACAGAATGGGAGGAATAAGACATAACAGGAAGGGTTCAGCAGGCTCTGACATACCCAGCAGGGAAGGCTGACAGCCCAGGCTCGGCCCTCACCAGGCTGTTCCTAGACCAGCAGGACCCCCCAGGCCTCCCAGCACATCCCCAGCAGAGTGTGAGCCACTGCTCCTGGCTGCAGCACCACCTCTGAGGCTCTTTGCAGGCTTCCTCTTCTCCTATATCCCCTGTCCTAGCATGATCTGATTGCTGCTGCATTTGAGGCACAGGCTGAGCAGGTACAGGACCAGTGAGGAGCTCATCTGCCGTGTGTTATTTTCTCCAGTTGCAAGTGGCTGCTGGAAACACTCACCACCCATCCGGGTCCCCCAATGCACAACACCCAGTCAGGATCCCCTGGCACAGCACCTGGATGCCTCCTGCACCCCACATGCCTGGATAGACTCATCTTGAGTGAGAGGCAGATTTGGCAGCCCGTTCCATTCCCAAGGCCCAGGTGGGTGCCGAGTGTCCCATCCAGCCCCAGCTCCTCCATTCCTCAGCCCTGGGGACTCCGGGTCCGCAGTCCTCGCTGACACCGGCCCCCGCAAGGAGCCCTCAGCACAGCTCATTAGGGCCTGTTTGCAGCTGCGGGCCAGGACTTCTGGGAAGGCATTAGCGGGAACGAGGGCGGCCGCGCTGAGAGCTTTTTAATCTGCAGGAGTAACATCTGCTTTGTGCGCATCCCGATGGCCAGTAACGAGCTAAATGAGGCGGCCGGCCGCTCGCCGGGCCGCTTCCAGGAAAAGACGGCTTAAAGCGAGGGGGAAAGGGGGGCCAGGGCTGCGCTCCCGGCTCAATGGTTCAGGCTCCAGCGAGGGTAGGAGCGGGTGATGGAGTGGTCAGTGGCACAGCAGAGATGCCCGTGAGTGGGCATTCCGGGCAGAAGCCCCCAATGGCGGGACCCTTCGGAGACAAGCTTGGGCTGGGGGCTCTCCCTCTTCTCCTGGAAGCATCCAGGCAGGCAGGCGGCTCATTTAGCTCATCACCAGCCCTCGTTACTGCTAAGGCCAAGCGAGTCCCCACTACCCCAAACAGGCAGTAACGAGCCGGGCCGCGGGAGCTGCCTCTGAGGAGGTGCGATGAACATCGCCCCGGCCTCAGCTGGGCCGGGCCCTTTAAGGCGCGATCCCGGAGCTGCCCTGACGTCAGCGGGGCGGGCGCGCCCGGGCACCGCAGCCCTGGCGGTCGCAGCTTCGCGCCCCGGTGAGTGCGGCTCCGCCGGGGCGCACCGGGTGACAGGGGCTGGGGTGGGTATCGGGGTGCCCGGGGCGCTGGAGGGGGAGCATGGGGGTGCCCAAGGTGCTGAGGTCTGGAGGTGAAGGCTTGGTGGTTGCACGGATGTTGGGGATTGGAGATGGGGGTACGGGAGTGACAGGGGTGCTGGAGACCTCAAGGTTGGCTTTATGGGGGTGCCCCGGAGTGCTGGGGACTGGAGATGGAGATGTGGGGGTGCCCAGAGGTGCTGGGCAGTGGAGGTGAGCGTATTGGGGTAGCCAGGATGCTGAATACCTGGAGGTTGGTATTATTGGGGTGCCCAGGATGCTGGGGTCTGGGAGTATGGGGTGACAGGGGTGCTGGTGATTTGGAGGTAGGGGTATGGAGTGCTCAGGCTGCTGGGAACCAGGAGAGAAGGGATATGGGGCTGCTCAGGGTGATGAGGGACTGGAGGCAGGAGTATTGGGGTGCCCAGGGTGCTGCAGTTCTGGGTACCTGGAGGAGAGGGTATTAGGATGTCCTGAGGTGCTGGGAAGTAGAGGGATGTATCGGGATGTCCAGGATGCTGGGAACTGAAAGGGAGTTGGAGTGCTTAAGATGCTGGGGACCCCTGGACATGGGGATTATGGGGTTCTCTAGGATACTAAGGAGATGGAAATATTGAGATCTCCAAAGTACTAGGAACTGGAGGTAAGGATACAGATGGGGCTGTGGGTCCTGGGGTGGGGACTGGGAAGTCAGGGGTGCCCAGGCTGCTGGGGACCTGATGTCCTGGCAGTGCTGGTGTCAGTGGTGCTGAGGCACCTGGTATTCGGGAGCACCCTGTCCCTCACCCCCCATCGCTCAGCATCTCCTCCATCACACAGCGCCTGATGCCTGTTCCCACCTGACAACATCGCCATGGCCGGCGCTCAGGGCTGCGGTGAGGGCAAGATCGCGGGGCTGTATGACCTGGAGCGCACGCTGGGCAAGGGCCACTTTGCAGTGGTGAAGCTGGCCCGGCACGTCTTCACTGGGCAGCGTGTGGCTGTCAAGGTGATCGACAAGAGCAAGCTGGCAGGGGAGGCGGCGGGGCAGCTCCTGCAGGAGGTGCGCTGCATGAAGCTGGTGCAGCACCCCAACGTGGTGCGCCTCTACGAGGTCATCGACACCCACGCCAAGCTCTACCTCATCCTGGAGCTGGGCGACGGTGGGGACATGTTTGACCATATCATGCGGCACGAGGGCGGCCTGGCCGAGCCGCGGGCCAAGCACTACTTTGCCCAGATTGTCCATGCCATCTCCTATTGCCACAAGCTCCACGTGGTGCACCGTGACCTCAAGCCAGAGAACGTGGTCTTCTTCCAGGAGCAAGGGGTGGTCAAACTCACCGACTTTGGCTTCAGCAACCGCTTCCAGCCCGGCAAGATGCTCACCACAAGCTGTGGCTCCCTGGCCTACTCAGCACCAGAGATCCTGCTTGGGGATGAATATGATGCCCCGGCTGTAGGTAAGGGCTGTGGGGTGCCCTGGGGACCTGCCTGCCTCTTGTCCCTTGCCTGGAGCATGGTCCTGCCAGCTGGGTACCACCTCCCACTTGGCTCCTTACACTAGGAGCACACACTGGCGCTGCTGTCCCTACAAGGAGCAAGCCTGTCCCTTGGGTGCTTGGCTGCCCAGCTCTGCCCTGGCACAGCAGGGTCCTCCCTGCAGAGACCATCCCGGCATCCACGGAGATCCCATAGAGTGATGGTTGCTGGAGAGAGGAAAAAGCCCAGGCAGGCTGTGAGCCTGGTGTGGCAGCCACCAGGAGAAGCAGTGTGAGGATACAGCTGCCAGCAATCTGGCGCTGGTGGTTATTTGGCGGGGTGAGGCAGGAAGGAAATCTGCTCGGGATGCTGCTGTTTGGGTGGAGGAGCTCTGAAAGTTTCCTTTGCTCCATCCCCACCCTGAAAACCACTTCCTTCCCATGGCTCCCAATGCTTTTCCTCCCCTGGCCAGTGTGCAGGGGTCTGGGGACTGTCCCAGGGCACAGGGAGCTGGGCTGGGGGCTCCAAGAGGCTCTGCTGTGACAGAGGGGACGTGGGAGGGAAGCAGGATCTGAGCTGGCTGGCTGGCTGGAATTAGGGCAGGAGGATTTAGCAAAGCAAAACACGAGCCCTTAAAGGCAAAAGCCCAGCATTGGCTGAGGGAAAGGCGGATCCTGAGTTGAGAACAGGGATAGCTTATGGAGGCGGTAGAAAAATAAGCTGGTGGCGCTGCAAAGGGAAATGGAGAAAACCGATGCAGATGAGAAATTTTCGAACACTTGACTTAAGCAGCTGAAGGTATTAACAGAGCGCCCCAGGGCGTGCTCAGCATCCTAAACCCGCACATCTGCAGGAATTTGTGTTCTGGGCAGGAGGAGCCAGTGAAGATGCTTCTGGCTCTATCCCTGTCCCTAGGACAGGGCAGCAATCCTGCTCCAGCTGGTCCCCATGCAGCTGGAAAGCCCAGGTCAGTGCTGTGCTCCTCTCTGATTGCTGTAGTGTCTCCTAAAGCACAGCCCAGTACCAGGATGGTTGTGGTGGGGTTTGGGAATCAGGAAGCTGAGGAATGACATGAAACAGTGCTGTGGCTGGGTGTCTGACCAGGGGTAGCAAGGGGGGCGGGCAGAGCTCAGGGCTGGCCTTCCTGTCCCTGCCTGGACAAGATGATAACACCTCAACTGCTTTAGTGAAGTCCCTTGAGACCTGATTGGATGTGGGGATGGGAAGTTTCTTCCCTGCCTTGGTGGGAATATGGTCCCCCTCTCCACGAGGCAAGACCTGGGAGCTGTTACCTCCAAGGAACATCCCAGTGAGCACTGGTCTCTGCTGGAGCAGCACTGGGGGCTGCTGGAGCAGCCCCTCCCAGGGTCCCTGGAGTGGGGAATCTCCTGGGCCATAGTGAGTGCAACCTGAACTGCTGCTGCTGCTTCTTGCAGACATCTGGAGCCTGGGAGTAATCCTCTACATGCTGGTGTGCGGCCATCCCCCCTTCCAGGAGGCCAACGACAGCGAAACCCTCACCATGATCATGGACTGCCGCTACAGTGTCCCCCCGCACGTCTCGGCACAGTGCGCTGAGTGAGCATCACTCCCTCACTGTACCCCCAGACCCCAACTTGCTGCCCCTGGGGTGGGTGCTCCAGCCCTGGCAGATGCCTGGGAGCTGAGGTGGGAAGAGCAGGCAAAGCTGCTTACTTTGGGGTGCACATAGTGCTGCATGGTTGCAACATTACTCCTTTTCCCCAGTCTCATCTCCAGGATGCTGCAGCGGGACCCAAAGCAACGAGCATCCCTGGAGCAAATCGAGGGCCACACGTGGCTGCAGGGGGTGGACCCGTCCCCTGCCAGCCGCTCCCTGCTGCCCCTCACCTCCCACAAGCGAGTGTCTGAGGAGGAACACGAGATCATCCTCCAGGCCATGATGTGCGGGAACATCGCGGATCGGGACACCATCCAGGAGTGAGTGATGGGATGTGGGGGTGAGAGCCCCAGTGAAGGGCTCTGGGGGTCCCTCCAAGCATGTCTCTTGTGTGCTGATGCAACTCCCTCGGTGTCACACAGGGCGCTGGAAGCTGACCGCTACAACCACATCACGGCCACGTATTTCCTGCTGGCAGAGAGGATGCTGCGGGAGAAGCAGGAGAAGCAGGGCCACCGCCTCAGTCTCGTTTACAACCTGGCCAAGGAGGTACAAAGCAGGTGAGCCCCCTGGTTGCCCCCTGTCCTGTGGACCTTCCCCACCATCCTGGGTCCCCAGTGCAGGGTCTTGGCTGGTCCGCTGTCCTTTTCCTTGTCACAGCCCTTGTGATGCACAGCTGGGTACTGACACCTCTCTCCCCTTCCTCAGACCCAACTTGTCAGACACATTTGGCTCTGTGGGCAGCACCGGCAGCCTCCTGCCCTTCACGGAGACAGGTGGCCTTGCTGGGGGGTCCCGGCTGTCCCTGGCAGGGGACACTGGTGGCCGGCAGCCCACCGGGACCCTGCTGAAGGTTCCTGTCGTTGACACCACCATCACCAAGAGCACCCCGGCCCTGCAGCAGATCTGTGAGGAGGAAGAAGAGGACGAGGAGGAGGAGGAGAGGCCCAGCGCCATGGAGAGGAAGAGCAGCTCTCTGAACCAGGAGCAGATGCGAGCCTTCCTGCGCACCCACCGCCCGCCCGGCCGCGGGGAGGTCTGGGGGCCAGGGGTTGAGCTGGGGGGCCGGGGTGGGCGCTCGGGGGCGGCCTGGGCTGGGAAGGGGATGAGTGGGGGCCGGGGTCCCCCAGTGCTGCGGGGAAATGGAGCTGAGCCGCCAAGGAGAGAGGAGGACACAGAGCCTGGGGGCTCCTCAGCAGAGTTCCCTAAGGAAAGGGGAGCCATCCNCGGCAGCCTCCTGCCCTTCACGGAGACAGGTGGCCTCGCTGGGGGGTCCCGGCTGTCCCTGGCAGGGGACACTGGTGGCCGGCAGCCCACCGGGACCCTGCTGAAGGTTCCTGTCGTTGACACCACCATCACCAAGAGCACCCCGGCCCTGCAGCAGATCTGTGAGGAGGAAGAAGAGGACGAGGAGGAGGAGGAGAGGCCCAGCGCCATGGAGAGGAAGAGCAGCTCTCTGAACCAGGAGCAGATGCGAGCCTTCCTGCGCACCCACCGCCCGCCCGGCCGCGGGGAGGTCTGGGGGCCAGGGGTTGAGCTGGGGGGCCGGGGTGGGCGCTCGGGGGCGGCCTGGGCTGGGAAGGGGATGAGTGGGGGCCGGGGTCCCCCAGTGCTGCGGGGAAATGGAGCTGAGCCGCCAAGGAGAGAGGAGGACACAGAGCCTGGGGGCTCCTCAGCAGAGTTCCCTAAGGAAAGGGGAGCCATCCTGTCACCCCAGAGCAGCTCTGCTGGGGTTCCCCAGGTATTGGGAACAGAGACAACTCTTGCCACCCTCACAAGTCCTGCGGACACGTCCCCAGGGCAGGGGGAACTGATCAGCCTGGCCCAGCAGTCGGTAGACAGTTCAGGCCCTGAAGGGGGTGCAGAGAATGTGATCAAGCTGGACCCAGGCAAGAGCAAGGGGGGCAGCCTGCGGGACAGGCTCCTGCAGTTCCCACTCTGTGAGAAAGCCCTGGCCTTCAAACTCCGGCCGAGCTCCAAGGAGAGCCTTCTATCTCTGGGGCAGTTCAACTGCTGCCATGTCATTTAAGGCCCCGGGACTGGCCCTGCTGTGGGGTCTGGGAGGGTGCCCACTCCCCTGCCTTTAGTCTGTGGTGGCTGTGGGGCTAGCAGGTGGCACAGTGCCCTGCCTTGTCACCTGCAGTGACCACCCTGCCAGCACCCACCCCTGGAACTTGCTGTGACAGACCATCCCCCAGACAGGCCTGCCCAGGGTGAAGCAGACTGGGGTGTGTCCCCGCACTGGCCAGTGTGTCCCCAAATCTCTGGGACAACTCCATGACCCTGCCGGAATGGGATGGACCATGACACTTTTTTAACTACTAGAAATAATTTTTTTAAATAGTCTATTTTAATGTAATTAAATATAGATTGCTATATTACCCCCAGACCCCCCAGTGCCGCAGCCCCACAGTGTGCATGGCCTGGGGCTGGGCTGTCCTGCCTCCAGCCCCCCCGCCAGCCTTGGCCGGGGCCAGGCACAGCCTGGCCCATGACCCCAGGCCGTCCCGAGCCCTCCCTGCAAATAAGCTTCCTATTTATTATCTCTTTGTTTTCTTGCTGGCAAGAAATGAATGACGATGGAGGCGTGGGCCAGAGCTCAGCCTGAGCCATGGCACATGTGCCTGGAAGGATCGGAGCCACTGGGAAGCAAAGTTTGTCAGGACAATAAAATAAACTCGTGGGTTGATGTGGGTGCAGTGTCGTTGCAAAAACATCACTGTCCTCCCAGTCAGGGGGCCAGGGATGGCCCCTGGGGTGGCTTTAAAGGAGCATCCGCCTGAGCTGAGGTGGGCAGGAGCTCTGAACAGAGATCAGGGCAGCCACCGATGGGAGTAAAGACAGGGAACAGCTTGGGGAATTGGCCCCCACAGGGCCCCAGCAGCAGGAGGGCAACGCTGCTCCTGCCCTCAGGCTCTCTTTCTTTATCCTAAAGGATAAATTGTCCANCACTGATCAGGCACAGGGATGCGCCCTGGGAAGATGTCGGTGCCGCAGGGATGCGCAGGCGGGGAGGGGAGCAGGATGCTGCGAGAGCGGCTCTAAAACCTCCGCCGCTCCCAGAGGGAGGCAAGAGGGTCCCGGCGGGGGACAGGAGCAGCAGCTGAGGCCGCACAGGGGTCCGAGCTCTGCTCTGTGGCTGCAGCAGCCTCGGTTCGAATCCGAGTCCCAGCGGCGCTTTTGCGGGAGCCGCGTTACGGAGGGAGGCGGCTGCGGGGAGTTGGGTTGCATATATCGAGCTTGGATGGGAACCTGCAGGTGCCACCCCACATATTCTATTGCACTTCCTCCCCATTCTTCAGGAAGGGACCTTTTTGCCCCATAGGGAATCCACCTTGCCAGTCCAGCCATGCCCAGCTCGGAAGGGACCGGAGAAAATTAAAGCCGACCCTAATTGCAGACGGGGTGGGGGAGCCCCAGGGACAGCCCGCAGAGAGCCCCGTGGGACCTCTTCAAACACCTCGTGCGCACTAATTGGCTTCATTAGAGCAGCCAGTGATGGCATCAGCCCCCCTTCTGCTGGGGCTGGGGAAAGTACTAATGAGCCAGGGGAACAGCGGCCTCGGGACGGCCCTGGAGGGGAGATCAGAGCCTGTACGTTCGGTGGGAGTGTGTGTGGTGTCGACTGAACAAGAGCACAAGCTTAATTACCCTGTTTAATTAGAGCCCGCTGCTTTTAACCCATGTCTGGAGCTGTGACCGCACCGGTGCGCGGCCCCACGGCAGCCACGGAGGCACCGCAGCGCCCCGAAGTGCACCAGCCCCGGGGTGGACACACCCGCAGAAAGACATGTGGTGGTCCCCGGATCCCACAGAGAGGCACCATAAGGACCTCAGACCCTTCAGGGAGGTGCTCGGAGGCTGGACACTACAGAGAGGGACTGCGAGCAGGAAGCTCCCGGGCGCGTTTCTCCCGCTGCTCCCCCCAGGTCCTTTCTGTCCCTTTTTGGCCGCCGTTAGCCCAATCCGTCGGGGCGGAGCTCCTCGGCTACCCGGAAGGGTCCGACCGGGACCACGTGGTGCGGGACCACGTGTTGGCAGCGTCATGGCGTCGGCGCCCAAGAGGTTCAAGGTACGGGGAAAGCCGGGGGCTCCCGGGGACTGGGGACACACTGGCTGTTGGGACGGCGGCGCTGAAGGCATTCGCGATCGGCCTCATGGCTCCTTCCATTTCATCCCATGTTTCCATCCACAGGCGGCGGTCGAGAGTAGCGCCCAGGGGAAGAGTAGTGCCGACCGCCTCTCCGGATTCCTGGCATGGTGCGGGCGGGCCGGGGTGGAGCTGAACCCCAAGGTGAGGTACAGCGGGCCGGCCCGGGCATGCCCTAGGTCTGCCCTGGTCTCTTCGCTCCGCCCCTCACCGCTCCCCCTGGCCCCAGGTCCGCCTGAGCAGGGAGGGCGCGGTGGCGGGGTACGGGATGTTGGCCGCCGAGGAGCTGGAAGCGGGAGAGGTGCTGTTCACCATCCCTCGCACGGCGCTGCTGTCCCAGCACACCACCTCCATCCACGAACTCTTGCAGGAAGGTGAGTGCAAGCTTCTTGTGTGACTGGAGTCTGCTGTGCCTTTTAAAGGAAGGTGAGTGCAAGCTTCTTGTGTGACTGGAGTCTGCTGTGCCTTTTAAAGGAATAAATGGGTCTGTGGCAAAGCCTCGGGAACGTTCCTGATTTGCGCAGGATGCTGTAGGGCTGCTTGATACCCGGTAGGAAAAGGGAGGGCTGGGCAGCCCCTCGCTTCCCTAAGAGCTGTGCTGGACAGGGAGAAAAGTCCATCAATGCAACATCTCCAACTTTTAAGGGACAGGCACCCGTATTATGCTGCTTTCCTTCAAGCACTGAACAGTTCCTTGTTTCCTGGAGGCACGCAGAGCCTCCGACTGAGGAGGGCAAGGCCATGGGTCCTGGGAGAGCTCATCTGTAACTCCAGAGAAGCAGTTTCTGGTTTTGGTTCAGCTCAGGACAAACCCAAGACAAACCAGAATAAAAGCTCAACCCCTGTCTCCAGGCTGAAGACAGGTACAGAAGGCTTGTCATATCAAGTTTTAGTTCTGAAATGCAGAACAACTTAGGTTTTCTCCATCCTGTCTGGTTCTGTAGCCCAGGAGTCCCTGCAGAGCCAGTCCGGTTGGGTGCCTCTCCTGCTGGCCTTGCTACACGAGTACACAGCCAGCAACTCCCACTGGCAGCCGTATTTCTCCCTCTGGCAGGACTTCCGGAGCCTGGACCACCCCATGTTCTGGTAAGGTGAAAGCAAGGGGACTTGGGGGGGCTCTGTCTTGCAGCTGAAGGCAGGCACAGGCCAGGGGCTGTTGAGTGTTGTCCTGGGAAGGGATGTGGTCCTGCTGGGTGACCCCAACCCTCTGCTCTAGCCCTGTGCTGGCACTGGCAGGAGCCTGAGGGGCCCTCCTGGAGCTACGTTACAGGGAGAGGTAGAGGACAAGGACCTGGAGAGTATGGGGAAGCTGAGATTTTTAAGAAGGAAAGAGTTCATAGACCCTTGGCCCTAGCACAGATGAAGAACCTGTTTTTCTTGCAACAGGCCTCAAGAAGAGCGAAAAAGGCTCCTGCAGGGCACAGGCATCCCAGAAGCTGTGGACAAGGATCTAGCTAACATCCACCTGGAGTACAACTCCATCATCCTGCCTTTTATGGAGACCCACCCTGACATCTTTGACCCCAAACTGCACACTCTGGAGTTGTATAAGGAGCTGGTGGCATTTGTAATGGCTTACAGGTGAGAAGTGAGGGCTTTGCTCCAGGCAAGGATTACGGATAAGGAACTAGGAGTACAGGCTATGTTAGAGGTTGCAGTTGCACAAGAAGCCAAGTGTAACTTGAAGCTTGCTCTGTGCAGCCATGTGTACCACTGGCTTGTCTTAGCTTTCAGGAACCTTTGGAGGAGGAAGAAGAAGATGAGAAGGGGCCCAATCCTCCCATGATGGTGCCTGTAGCAGATATTTTGAATCATGTGGCCAACCACAATGCCAACCTGGAATACTCTCCAGTGAGTGCAAAGCTGCTGTACCAGGCATTGTCACAGCTTGGTTCTGTTTTAGTAAGACCTTTGGGAATGGGAGCACAGCAAAGTGGGGTCTCAGCCCATGGCAGCAAGTCTGGCCTGGATCTCGTTAATACAAAGCCCTGCTGAATGTTTGGTGTTCGTTAGGAGGAGCTCAGGGTCATCTGAACTCTCTGAAAGCCCCTGTTGAGCAGTCAGGATCAGCACAGCTCATATACTCTCCTCTCCCTGCTTGCAGCAATGTTTGAAGATGGTTACAACGCAGCCCGTGGGGAAAGGACAGGAGATCTTCAACACGTATGGGCAGATGGCCAACTGGCAGCTGCTGCACATGTATGGCTTTGCAGAGCCCTACCCCGGCAACACCCACGACACGGCCGACATCCAGATGGTGACACTGCGCAGGGCAGCTCTGCAGCGTGAGTGGCACCCCAGCCCCTCTGGGAGAGGATGGGGCAGGGATCTCTGTTAAACAGGGATGACATGAAAAATAAGCCTGTTCCAGAGCATTTCAGGGGGTGGGGCCATGCCTTGCTTTTCTGCCTCCTGTTTCCCCTTCTCCATTCACCTTCCCCCTCCTCTGCCACCCTGGCTGTGTTCACAGCTCTGCTGTCTTTAAAACAGGTGCCAACAGTGAAGCTCAGCAGCAGCTGGTCTCAGAGCAGTGGGACTTCTTGTGCCAGCTGGAGATGGTGGGGGAGGAAGGTGCCTTTGTGCTTGGCTGGGATGAGGTGCTGACAGAGGAAGAGCTGTCCGTGACCCTCAAGGTAAGAATGGCCAGGTGGGGGAGGAGCTGCAAAAGGGAGCACACAGTGCAGCTGGGTAAATCAGCAGTGCAGAATGGCTCAGTGAAGGGGACAAGCACCTGAAGGCAGTTTAGCACTAACAGTCCTGTGTGAACAGTGGTAGGGGGTGTGGCTACCCAGCTCCCAGGTGCTGTTAAGTCATCTTCCTCTCCTGAAGTAGCCATTCATGTGTACTCACATATTTGTTTTGAATGGCTCCATGGCCACTGCTGTTCTAGAAAGCTGTCACAACTTTGTAGGTGACTTTACAAGACTTAACAATACCCAGATTTACTGTTTTAATGTTGTTCTAACCCACAATTACTTGCACTTAGGTATCTAAGCCAGTTTTAGTCTCTAAACCTTTAATGCAGCTGAGGAATAACACCTGCTCTACATGGCTATTCTGTTCCACAGAGGAGAAAGCCTGATGTACTTACACTGCCAGTGACTTATCCCTTTGCCTGGGTCACTACAGGTGCTCTGCATGTCAGAAGAAGAATTCAAGGAGTATAAGGAGCAAGATGGCTGGGAAGATGACAGTGAGGAAGAGGAAAACTCTACCCTTTCAAATGAGGCCCTCTCCAGACTTAAAACCCCTTGCAAGAAGCTCCTTTATGACAGTGTGCTGCTGACCCTGGAGTCCTATGGGGCAGACCTGAAAGCAGAGCAGGACTTGTTAAATAACAAGGAGGCTTATGAGAAACTGAGTCGAAGGGAGCAGCAAGCACTGCACGTGCGCTACGGACAGAAAAGGATCTTGCATCAGCTGTTAGAGCTGGTACAATAGAAACCTCAGTGCCCCTGGACAGAACCTGGCTGGGGCTGATCCTGAGAGAAAGCTCAGCCTCTGGCCATCTCTTCTGTAGCAGAGAGAACAGATGGCAAGACTGACTACAGGTCCACTTGTCCCTCATACAGCACACAGATTTTTAGCTACCTCTACATAAAGAAGTATCTTCACAGCACAGAGGTGGTTTTGAGTGGCCTTATTGTACCATGAGAGCTCTGGAGCACAAATACCACCTTCTTCTAGAGGCCATAAGAAACCCCAGCCATCCTAATGGCTGTTTCAGGAAGGCAGAGACAGACTGCCAGAACAGCAGAGGATTCCCTCATTCAGCATCAGAAATTTAAGGCAAGAGCTGCTCCTTATCCAGATAAAGAGGGCAGAAATCCAGCTGGTAGCTCTTACCTTAGAGAGGTTCAGAGTAGTGTTGTCAGCAGGTCTAGCTGACAAATATTTAAACTCTTCACCTGTGCATATTTTATGTTGAACATTTTCAGGAGTACAGGTCCATCTAGCTGGTCTTCATGTAGGCTCAGTGTAACAAGTATTTCCTTCTATTTCTACAAAACATATTTCTGTGTGGGCTTGAGACTACTCTGGAGGAGCACTGTCACAGTTCCACAGCTGCTGCAGACTGAGAATTTGATACACACCCTCTGCTTAATGCAGTTCTACCCTTAACCCACTTTGGTTTTGCATGACAAAACACTGATGGTTGACAGGCCAAGCTCTATCTAATAAAAATGAGTTTTCTTACCCAGCCCATGCTTTCTATTTCAATAGGGTGTGAAGTCCCATCTAAGAGCAGGGGGATTCTTGCTGCTGCTGCTGCAGTTAAAAGTATTGCAGACAAGCAAAACCCACACTGCACTCATGGCAAAGCTCAGCTACAGCCCTGCCTATAGTGCCTGGGGACAGGGTGGTTTAACAGTACTGAGGGGAGCTTGTTCTGGTTTTCCAGATGGGACAATAGTGAATTTGACCAGCATCTCACACAGCTGCTGCTATCCTTCATAGAGACATTGTTAAAATTGGTATTTTGGTATCCTGTGTCTCTCCAGAGAAATCATAGTGGAAAATGTACGTGTCAGAGGAGTATTACATTTGGTATCTTGGTTAAAGTTTGGGGTTTGGGTTAAAACTTCTTTTTAGATACACACAAACTTGGTGATGACCAAAGCAAAATAAAGTTTTGAACACTGTATAACAAGACACTGTTATACCTACTGTTTGTAACTGTTTGCCTGCATGGGCGTTGGAAGTAGCATCTCACTGGAGAAGGGCATTTTGAGAACTTCACTTTTAGACTGCATTTTTGGACCATGGGGAAAGCTTGGAGGGGATTCACTTACTAAGAAGTTGATTTTGTGGTGGCCTTTCCATCTATTAGAAAATTGGAGAAAATGGCCTCAGAATGGATCCTGCAATTAATGCTATTTTGTTGCCAGGAAGGAAAATGGGGCAAAGTACCAGATGTTGATCTGTTCTTTGCATTGCAGAATAATGATAAGGCTTGGAAGGAATATGGATTGATGACAGCAGACTCTCATGTTTTAGCACTAGAGAAATAAAAAGGAAGTGTAATGAAGAGAATGAGGTGGAGAAGAGAAAGGAAAGGAAAGGGGAAGAGATCAGAAAAGGGATGGTAAATTTGGTTGATTGCTGTGATAGTTGGAAGGGCAGGAGGTAATGTAAGGGAATCAGATTTCAACTGGTAAATTCCCATCTAGTAGGAAAAATTCTGTGTACTTACTGTAAGCAGAACAGGCACTGGAAACAAATGCCCACAGAACCCAGGGCTTAGGTAATCCTCAAAGATGGGAGGCTCCACAAGTAGGAAGACTGCTTATACTCAACTGGGATTTAGACTAAGAGGCAGCTTGGAGCTCCAGAGAATCCCCAACAGAACTCCTGGTCACAGTAAATTTGGGGAATGAAAAGGTAAAATATCTAATAGAGGACTAACTTAGATGTAAAGGAGTCTTCAGTAAACAAAGCACATCTATAGCTGGAGCTATAGGGAGAAAGGAAACAAGGCCATTCTTCTAGCCACTCAGATTTGGAATTGTAAAGAGTTTTATAAAATTTCTTTTCATACCCAAATGCCCAATGCCATTACTAGGAATAGGATTAAGTAAATTAAATGCAAAAGGAACCTTTGAAAAAGAACAGATCCAAGTACATAAATCAGAAAAAAAAAAGCCCTGGGGGCACAACTGTTTATGTTACAGGATCAAAAAGACCCAGAGAGGAAGAGATATCCCAAAAAAATAGAAAATGGTGTGATTCCTCTCATGTAGGTGACTGGCACGCCTGGAAGATCACAAGAAGCAAAACTGGTAACAATCCAATTAAAACCATGCACCAGACCAGTAAGATGAAAATAATCTTAAACTGGAAGCTAGAAAAGGACTAGAGCCAAACATTGAAAGATTTATTAGCTTTGGGTTGCTTCAGGAATGCCAGTCAGTTTAAGACCCCAATTCTACCAGTTAAGAAACCACAATCAGGTAAGTATCAGCTAGTCCAAGATTTAAGAGCCATAAAGCTTGCATACAAGATGTGCATCAACCACGTAAAAAGACAGTGATGAATGGTTTAGGGCATTAGACTCAAAAGATATTCCCTTAAAAGATACCCTTTTGTATCCTACTGGATGCCGGAATTCAGGAGCTGTTTGCATTTCAACGGGAGGATCCTCAAACGGGGCTGTCAATTATGCCGGACTGTTTTACCATAGGGATTTAAGAACAGCCACACAATTTCTGGAAAACAATGTGAAACTGTGTGTCCTTGGGACTGGAATGGGAGGCATAGTAAAATGTATAGTGAAGGAAAAATGAGAACTGTGTCCACAGTTCCAACTTCAAAAGGCTCCGTTTCAGCACAGCTGCTGACCTGGCAAAGAAATGCCACAGCATTGTAGGACCTAGCCACAATCTACTCCTTGACACAGAGGTGACTAATGCCTGGAACAGAGAGAGAATTCCCTCTGAGCTGCCACCCACTGGCACAGCTGGCTCAGTGATCCCTCAGAGCTGCTTCTTCCTCTATGCAGCAAATGCAAAGCCAAGTATGGAACCCCTTTAACCTGAGTAGGAAATCCTGACCTCTCTGCCCACACCACAGCAGTCAACTAAAGCAGTCAGCTTAAACAAGCTGATGTTCTGTAAAAAGAAAGAAGTGAAGCTCTATTTCCTAGTATCTGCTAGGTTAAAGGATCTTGCAACAACGCTGAAGCTGCCTACCCTACAACAGCTAACCACAACCTTGGGCAGATTCCTGCTGCAGGGAGATCACAGCAGGGTGGAAGGCACTATATATGAAACTGATGGGCTGTCTACACTGTATATCTCCACTGCAGTCTCCTGTCTGAGACAAATTCTGCTCATGAACTTGCAACTAAGCCATTTCTATTTTCACGACAACTGTCCTTTCTGATGCACTTCAAAGCAAGATCCTATCTAGTCATTACATCTGCCCACTGACCTCATGCCAGAGAGCAAACCCAGCTGCTTTCAACAGGCAGTGCCCAAAACACACTGGAAAACTGTAGGTTTTGGATGAGTGCAACAGGCTTTGGAAGACACCAACTGGCCAGGACAGAACTGCAGAGAATAAGCACAGTGGCACGTGCTGCATGTCATGACTTTAATGTGTAACTACAGTATGCATACATACAAGAGTGGGAGAACTAAAGCCCAAGAACTAGAAAGGCTACAAAATACAACACGTGGACCAATACTTTACAAAACATTGAAAATCCTTACAAAATGGGCTGTATTGGTCCTTCGGGTTTTTTGTTTTAATTTTTTCTTTTTTTCTTTTTTTTCCTTTTTTTAGGTTTTTTTTTTACAAACTTATACTGTGTGGTCACAGGGGAGGGTGGGAAAAGGTCTAGATTTAACCCCTCATCTTCCAAAATTTACAACTGTCAAAAAAAAAAAAAAAAAGAAAAAAAAGAAGCTATAGGCCTGGTCTCTGGTTTATTTACTGAAAACAGCTGACCCTCACCCAAAGGGCCTGTTTCTTCTCCAACATAAAGGAGGCATTCTCTGACTGCCACTCCACTTGCTGTCTATCAGCATTTGATGAGGGTGAGGGGAAAGCAACCTGAACCTTAACCCTTCCCTCACCCCTCCTGTACTCCACAGAATTCCCATATTCCAAACACATCCACTTTTTTTTTTTTTTAAACAACTTAGTGATTTAAAGGTCCCCCATTCACATAAAGAAAAATAAGTTACTGGCTTTTCAATATTCTTTGGGAGTCTGGGAATGTCAGGACAAGGAGGTCTGCCCCCGACAAGTGCTTGGCATCAGCAGCTGCCCCTTTATTACAAGATGGACAGGCACCAGTTACCCACCTGCCTTTTACACAATTTGCACAAACCCAAAAGTCCAGACAAATGTTTCTGTTCCTTGTATTTACACTAGTTCAAATGATATTCACAGCATCTTCTGAAGTTTGGCCAAAAGTCAAAAAACTTGTTTCAAACTTTGGAACATGCCCACATAAGACTTTCACCCAGGGTCTGTTGTGTCTACCCAATCAAGGGGGCTGGAAAGGTCAGGAGGAGCCTTACAGAGTCTTCAGTCAGTTGATGGGCCAGGACCTCCAGGCTGGCACTCTTAAAACGCAGGATGCAGCTCACCTAACTGGCACCAGTCCCTTCCATAACTTGCTGGGCCTGCTTCTGCCCCATGCAGCACTGTGCGACCGACTGGAACAACCTGCACATAACATAGAAGCAAAGGTAGGTGCATTTATGGCAGCAAAAGTGACAGCACCAAAAACCTCAAGGTTCAACTGCTTCAGAGATACCATTTTAATGATTCTGTGGTTAAGTTATACTCACTTCTCAATTTCTGGAGCGCAGTGAACAAACTCATGGTTCCAGAATTTAAAGGCTGGATTTTTTATCAGCTCAATAAATGTAATAAGGAGACCCCAGGGATGAGGCCTATTTACAATCAGTCGTTCCAAGAGAACCCTGAAATCCAAAAGTTAGAACACTTAGGGCTCAAATATCAAAAATACAGAAGGCAGGAAAGCAAAAAGCTGAATGTTGGCCGGTTAAATGCCATCCTTCTCACCTGGTGATCTGCTCCTGGATGGCCTCTGTGTTGGCCTCTGCAAACAGGTAGAGCATGGTGCAGCTGAAGTAGTGGGTGTGACTGTTGGGGTACCGCAGCTGGTTGGCGATGGCATTCAGGAAGAGGTACCGGCCTGCAGGAGAGAACACTGAGTGAGTACACACGGCTGCCCTTGCACACAAAGGGGAATAAAGAAGCAACGAGTGCAGCTTGAGATTAACACTTGGGAGCCTTATGGAGGTACATGAAACAAAAACAACTGAAGATATGTAAAAGCTTTATCAACCCAGGCTGATGGAGAAGTAAGAATTAAATTCTTCTTCACTGAAGGCATTTCTAATTCCCTTCAATACTTTGAACTTTTGGTTAGAACATTGCTCCTATGTTCAGAGTTTAATATTCTAATGTAGCATTCATTTCTGTGAATTCACTATCAGCTACACAAAACCACAGAATCATCAAGGTTGGAAGAGACCTATAAGACCATCAAGTCCAACCTTCAAGCCAGCACTACCCCTGTAGCCCCATAACCACTAAATTACATCATCCAGCACCAGATCCAAACGCCTCTCAAACACCTCTAGGGATGGCAACTCCACCACCTCCCTGGGTAGCTTATTCCAATATCAGACCACCCTAACAGTGAAAAAACCTTTTCTGGTATCTAATCTGAATCTTCCCTGTAACACCTTAAGGCCATTTCCTCTTGTCCTCTCACGGCAGGCATGGTAGAAGACCCCCACCCCACTTCACTACAACAACCCTTCAGAGCTCAGGTCCCCCAAAGCCTCTTCTTCTCAACAGTAAACAAACCCAGCTCCCTCAGCCATTTCTCACAGGACATGTTTTCTAGACCTCTCACAAGCCTTGCTGCCCTTTGCTGGACACATTCCAGCACCTCAATGTCCTTTTTAAAGTGAGGGCCCACTTGCTGTAAATGTGACATTGCATGAATTATCAGTGTTTCCAGCTCACCTTCAGTATCCAGGTCCACTGCCAAATTCTGGAAGATGTCCATGTGAGCTGAGTGGGTAATGGTGCTCATGGAGGGTGTGCTGCCTTTGTTGTGAATGTGTGCAATAGCTTGAGTACCTACGTAGAGCACCAGTGCATTAATCAGCTGGATGTTGTAGCGGTTGCCAGGTTCATTTGATACCTAATAGCAAAGATATGAAAAGCATTAACAGTCAATATTCCTTCAGCACTCAAAGGTACAGCATGCACAACAACAGCATCCAACAATCTTACTGATTATCCAGAAGACAACACATTGGGACATCCACAAATTGAATTTGGCATTTAGGCTTTTTTAATACGCATTTATTAGAAAGCATAAATTATAGCGCATATATATGTGTGTGTACATAAATATATATTCAAAAACATCAGCAAAGTGTTGACACAACAGATTGGTTTTTACTCTTTGCCTAAAGGAAAACATCAGGTAAGGCAATGTGAATCCATCCAGACACTGGCTGAAACATCCCCCTTGTGTGAATGTTTCTGTCTAAGCAATTCTCCAAGGAAGTTCAACTTCAGGTCTGCTGCATGCCAAGCCATGAGATGTCTTAACTGAGGTTTTAAGCCACAAGTCTGAACTGGGCTTTAGCTCATTTAACCTTTTTCACCCTTGAAGTATTGGCCTGAGGATTCATATATTTCTGTAACAATTAATCTATTTGGAGTCAAAATTTAATCAGATTCTAAAAGGTTTCAACATATCCTATCATGGAGTGGCCAAAGACTTATTCTGAGTGTGCATTTTCACAGGCTTTTCTACTGCCTGGAGTTTGCCAACACACCAACAAAATTCCTGCAGGAAAGGATGGTGGCTGAACCAGTGAGATCATTTGTGCCACATTATTTAAACTGAGTGCCCACAGAAACCTCAAAAACCTCAAACTTACTTGTAGGTTGCTTCGCAAGTCAGACAAAAAGGTGACTGGAGAACGGGTTTTGAGATAGGAATCCAAGTCTTTCTTGAACTGAGGTGGCATCACTCCAGTGAAATTTGTGAGTATTCGTGGAGCAATATTAATCTCACTTAACATGTCCACCTGTTGACAGAAAACCCAGTCAAACGAAACCATCAGCAATGGAACAAATTGAAAAGCAGATCTATAAGCAGTATTAAATCAACTACTGCTGCTAATCACTTTTCCCTCCTTCAATGAAATGGCAACATCTGACTTTTGCAGATTAAAAAAAACCCCTTGATATCTAACATGCAAACTTATTACATGATGTGTTGAAGAACTGAGAGGATAAAAAAATTCTAGGGTGAAGGCCATAGGGAAATTCAGTCACTGCCTTTGGGGTCTCCCCATCTACACCCCAGTGTGGTAGTTTCAAAAGGCACAAACATCCACACAAGTCAAGAACAGCCTTCTTCACTGACAATGAGCACTGCAGCTTCACTGCCATCACCCTGCACAGCTCAGGCAGAGAAGAGCAACAGGACAGTGCTTTGGCAGTGTAGAGAAAGTTTCCTTCTAATCATTCCAGGATTAGCTGCCTAGCAGATACCCAAAGATTTAATTAGATAATATTAACCTGGATAGAGAGTATTTTGAGCATTAAAAAGTTTCCTACTATCAAACTCCTTTAAAGTAAGTTCTACCTTTAGGTTGGGGGTGAAAGGGTCTGGAAGCCTCATGTTCCGTGGGAAGGCACTCAGGATCAGATTCCTTAGCTGAATACAGTTAGGAGGGATCACATCACAGAATCCATAGTGGTAGTCACAAAGAAATTCTGGGAAATCATGCAACAAGACTAGCAACACACGCAGAGTGCCCTGTGAAATAAAGTATTAAATATAAGAGCTGTGTAACTGTTGAAACTGTCCAAAAGCTTGCAGAGCCATTATTTTATGTCATGTTGCTAACATTACCAGAAAGAAACTAATCTGGGAGGGCAGCCTGCTTCCCCCACAATTTAAATTCAACTCTCAGATGTAAGTTAGAAGAAAACAGCTAACTCTATTTTGCTGCCAGAATACCTCTACTTTCAGGCAACTTTGATTGGAAGCATCTATTACTTGACATTTTTTTACCTTGTAAAGAATTTGCATAGGTTTGGTGAGTTCCACATTTCTAAGGAAAGGAGCCAAGTACTTGAATAGATCGATCAATAACTGGGCATACATAGGCCAACCCTGTCAAGGAAAGAACAGCAGGTGGAAAACATGCAATGAAGACTCATTACCTTAACTTCAAAACTATAATTAGACTGATCTTTATATAAACCTGGATGGAAGCGCTAGCAACTGCCAGCTCAACCACTGAGTGCAGCACAGCTCATGTGAAGGGCTTCAGCTGCACACCATTGTGCCATGGGTGTTTTCAGAACCCTCAAGATGCCATATTGAGCTGACACTATGTAGCCTAGAAGGAAGGCTACAGCTCTTCTAGACATTGACAAAGGCACGTTTATCAAATTCAATTCACCCTGTGTTCCACAGTTATTGACACACAGACTCTCCTCCATGCAGTTAGGTTACTGGGAATACGGAAGACAACAAAAACAGAACAGCCATGCTACTAGTGCACTTCAAGAGATGTGAAGCAGCACCACACCAGATAAACATCTGGGTGAGCTTTTTAATTCAGAAAAGATAAACTGCAGCCACACCTTCTGCTGTGGTGTATGTGCCAGCATTCTTGCAATAAATATCCGATGGGAGATCAGTTCCAGCCAGGCATAAACAAAACCTGGAGCTTTTGTAGGCCTCAGGATGTGAAATGTGTTACTGAAAGAAAAGTTAGAGCAGGTTAGAAGTGCACAGCAATAAGACTGCTTTCCATAACATTGAGGGAAAAACACAGCCCTAAAAGCAAAGGCATTTGAGCATCTTGGGTTTTACCAGTCATCTTCCCTAAAAAAAGTAAGTGGTCAATCCACAGTAGAACCAGTTACTCCAAAAATGATTAAGCCACCACAAAGAACAATCAGATAGCCTTTAAGTGAAAATCCGTGATCCTACCAAGAAAGGATGAGCACTGTGGCCAATCCCAAATACATACCAGAAAGCTGTGAGGGTCTGGAAGTTGATGGTCTCCAGCACATGCTCAGGAGCATTTAATTCCAACAGCAACATGATGAAAATGCGATGGTAAGGAAGTTGCTGAAACTCACTCTGCCGAACATCATGGTCTTGCAGAAGAACTCCCACCACAATACCAAGAACCTAAAGAGATTAAGACACGTGGAGACAGCAAGAATTATTCTGCAAGTCAGACTACAGGTAATACTTTAACCATCAGTAAAAAAAATAATCAGCAGATTCTAAAAAGAACCAAAAATCCTAGTTATTGGAAGTGTTGCATAAATGAATATTACAATTTGTTTCAGCAGTTCCCAACCACTAAGCTTTGCTCTCTTTGTCCCTTGGACCACAATCACAGTGAATGACTGGGCAGTATCTGAAGGTCTTAACTAACTAAGACCATTCAGCCAAAAACCAAGTAGCATAAGAGCAAAGACAAGACCCTCACAACATGAAGGTAAACACTCAGGAATCAATAGCCTTAAAGCAACAGCTGCTGACTTTTTCATTTCAAGGCACAAAGATGAATTTTAGATTGGTTTGAGATGAAATCTTTGTGAACAAGAAAGCCACTAGACATCTTGGTGGTTCACTCAAAAGTTTATCAGTGACCAACCCATCTAAGTTCTCATCAGACTTCAGCAGCAGCCCACATTACGGTCTGCACCTCAGGTTTATCAGCAAAGGTACAGCCAACAACACAAATGCAATGAGGACAAGATGGATTCCCAACCTTATTCAGGAGGTTGATCTTTGTGACTGTGTTGGTTGCCTCCCCAGAGTGCTTCACCAGCAGTGCAATGAGTCGCACAAAGGCATCCAGGTTGTGGTAGCACTTGGCTCGAATCATAGTGGGGTTGGCTGCAGGATTGTGCTGTTGCTCGGCCAGGGCTCGATAGCTGATCTCAACACACATTTCGGTGCAAAGACGGAAAAAACGGGTGATCAGGTCATCTGTTTTCAGGATTCCCTGCTGGTGCATCTAACCAGGAAAGGAAAAGGTGTCAGCACCGTAACCACAGGCAGTTCGTTTTACAAATTATTTCAAACAACACATCCTTTACAAAGCACCCACCTTGCCTGCCACAGTTAATTTTTGCTACACTCTCCTGAGAGATTAATGTTGGCAAGGCTGTTTGAGGGGCAGCAACACAATTTTAGCAAACACAATCTTTTGAATCCCAAATCTTTCGAACCATCAGCATAGCTGAGAAGCCTGTTTCAGCATCAGTGCTGCCACCAGCATTCAGCCTTGCATGAAGAACATGAGGAGTACAAGCTCTGGGAAGGGCAGACCCCAGCTCCTAGCTCAGGAATCACCACTACTTTGCAGCCCCATTCTGTAGAAGCAAACTGCATTTGGAAAACGAATTTTCCTAACACAAACATTATATGCAGAGAAAGATCGGGTGGGCTTTTTTGCTTTGCATGGAGTAGTTGTTTTAATAATACACATATAAAACCCCCCAGAGACCTCATTTTATTTGCTAGCCACAGTATTAGAACCATCAAAATGAAACAAATTACACTGCAAAAAACTTGGGCGTTTTGAAAGAAGCATCTTATTTCTAAACTCCTACTGGACATAAAGCTATAAAAACAGCACAGCTGGTAAAACTTGGAGACAATGTGGAGAATTTCTAGTATTTCCAGAGAAACTTTTTTTCTAAAAAGCCCAAAGAATTTAGGTATCTGCCTCCGAAGTTCTGTGCTACTTGTCCTATTTGGCAGTCATCTGAGTTGAGTAACAGAACCTTATTTAATGTAGTTATTACAAACTATTCCTTTAGAACTCATTACTAAAGCCTGCAAGGAAACAATTGCAAATAAACACTGCACTTCAATATATTTAAACTGCTATTTCAAAACCGATCAAGTATGTACAAAAGGTAATCAAACAAGTGTGATAAAGAGTGAAGTGGGACACAAGCGTACTAAGTATTGTCAGCACTCTATACTGAGTGTGCTTTAGAAGCATGATTTAAAGTAAAAAAAGTGAGGTCACAGAAATACGTAAAATATTTCTTTAAGATGTGTGTTTAGCACAATATCTATTAAAACCATTCAAAAAGTTCTATGCAGTATAACTCAGACCAACAGAAAGCTGTCTATAACCAGTACACAAGGACACTAAAACCAAATGAAAAAATACACTGCATCAGTCACAATCTTCATGCATACTCTGAAGCTTGAGCTTCTTTTCATTAGTAGCTGCAAAGTCAGCAGCATATCTGTGGTAGTGTCACAAACTTAAAAAGAACACAATGCAAAAAGGCCGTGTCAGGGGCTTTCTCCCAACTGCAGTCAAGGAGCTGCATGCAAGGAACAGTTTTAGGAAGATGCCTGCAAATACAGGAGTTAGTAACCACACATGCTGGGCTACTGAGGGGATCTCCCTCCTCAATCACACCTAGGAGGCAGATGGTATGTGATGTTCACCACACCTGTTAAGGTGTTTCAGAGTGGCACATTGGACATTGTTTAAATTCAGGCACACTTCAGCTAATGAAATCTCAAGATTTTCCTTATTAATGATTTCATTTTGAAAAAAGATTCCCTTGCCCACATGACCTGAAACAATTTACCTGAATCTCTAGTGGTGACATCCTCCTGTAGGCTGTCCAGAGCTTTTACTGTTACCCATAAGGAGCAACACCAGTCAAGACTCATTACAGAGCATGACAGAACTATTTTCAAGAGCTATTTCAGCTCAAGTTCTTTTTCCACCAAACTTATCTCAGAACTCAGGGTCTGAAGTGACAGTCTGTTGCTACAGGATCTGAAGAACCTGAGTTGTTGGAGGACAGGGGCTTCATCAAAAACAGGCAGAATTCTGACAGTAAACTGCCATACATCTGTAAGTTTCAAAAGGATGCTTAACACAGTTATAACACTGCTTTAAAATGGAGGGCATCACACCCTACTGATGTTGAATAAAAAGCACCTTTCTTTCCAAAAGCTCTACCTGTCCAACAAACGCAGAGAATGCTTTGGTACTGTCACGGCCTGCTGCAGCTGAATGGTAGAGGTTCACCCACTCCCTCAGCAGGTATTCTGCCTTCTCCCTCAGGCCTGGTGGGTCATCATACTCAGAAGCTTGGGAAATTCCTGAATGCATCATGAAATTAGGACCTCCATGAGCACGGTCAATCATTGCTTCATAGTTTGATCGGACCACTTCCATCAGCTGGGGTAATCTAATGCAACAGACCAGAGCAAAAGCTGGGTTAGAATTCCTCCTCCTCCAGAAGGTGCAGGAACTGGAAGCTCAGTCAAAGCGAGTTGAACGAAAGCAAATTATTTCTTACACTAAGACTTTCTATCTTTCAGTCCTCACTGGAATAGCAGAAATAAGTCATGAAAGCAGATACACTTATGATGAAAGAAGGAACACTGAAATCACATAAGCTTTGAAGTTCCACTCCAATTTGTACAGGGGAGTGCTGCAACAAAACACCACAGGGACTAGAAGCAGCTTCTCTTCTGCAGACTTCACGAGCCCTAAAATGCTCCCAGATAGGGAGATGCCAGTACTGACTGGGGCACTGGATTTGACTGCAGTGAAAGTCAAGCCATACAGTGAAGACAGTCTATCCATGCCAAGTGCAGATGAAAGGACTTTGGTTTTGGGACATCCTATTAACAGCTGTGTTGGTAATGGCAGCCACTGCCACCAGCCAGCTGCTGGTTGCTCTCACATCTATTCTAAGTTCTACAAGCTCCAATCCATCTCTTTTCTCAAACCAGCAACAACTGCTTCCACCTTACAAACAGGAAGCCTGTGAGTCCCGCAAGTATTTCCAAGTGTTGTGGCAACATTTGCTACCCAAATGATTTGGCAAGTTTGCTGGTAGATACTTAAGCCATATGAGACTGGTGGAGGATTGGTCTGTAAACTCTAAACGGAAAGGATTGTCCAACTGGACTGTTTGCAATTAACATACTGACCCCTAGATATGTAAGATTTAAACAGGCAATAATATTGTGTAAATTTGAGATAAAGCAGGAATTCAAACAAGCTTCTCACAGTTCCATAGAATTTTGGAGCACAGTGCATGGAGACATTTTCTTGCTTAAGCATTCGGTTTCACATGCTGCTGCAGCTGCCTCTATTTTCACTAAGATGAGCACATTTACATTAGAGTGACAGTTGAAACTAAGAAAGGACTGCAGCCTTAGGGAAAGTTTAAAGCTGTATGACTGAACGAGACACTGCCTACGTAATATGCAAATCATACATGAGCACAAAAAAAGTAGTACATTGCACAATACTATAGCCTCACCCTTCCGGGGCGTTTCCTCTGGAATGAGCATTAATTCTCATGAGTGTCTCAATGGTGTGAAACAGATCTGCTTCTGTTACATGGGCAACACTTCTCTCATCCACCAACAAGATCTTTACCAACTGCATGGCAAATGCCACAGCCATGTAGTTCAAGCCATTCTCCATGGACTGTCAACATGAAAAAGACAAAGTTCAGCCACAGATCTTAGAGTGGACTGAGTGTGTCCCTCCTCCTTTACAAGAGCGGGTTCTCTTTACCTGAGCCAAGTGAAGGTCATACTGCTGCATGTTAACAAGGTGATTGCGGATTAGCAGCTCCACAGCTTCCACATTGTACTTGTACTCGTCTCTGCATTCGATCAGGCACCTGAAGAATTGGGCTGCTTATAAAAACTGTACTTCAACAACACAGTTTAAGTGAAACAACTCAAACCTAGTACTTCAGAAACTATGACATTCAGTGTGATTCATTATCCAGCTTCAGAAGAAGCCTCTTCTAGAGCAGTCTCTAAGGTAGTGTTTAAGTTCAGAACAGTCAGACTCAAGCACCTATTGCCCTGCACAACTGGTCACAAGAGCCCTTCAAGTGCTTCAGTTTATTCAGCATAAGAACCATCTCTTCCAAGGATGAACTGGCAGATCTGACTAGCTGAAGCTTCTGCTACAGGCATATGCCATATCACACTGCTTGTGACAGCATACACAGATATTCTCTGCAAAATGAGAGGAAAAAAAACCCCAGACCACGCTCTAATGCTTAATTCCATTAAAGATTCCTATTATGTTCTGGGATGAACCAGCATTATCAGAAGATCTAGTTAATTTTCACAAAAAAAGCTGGTTATTTTTTGTCTGTCTAAATTGCAGCAAAGTATTAACAGGCAGCGTATTCAGAGTAACACAGGAACTCCCAAAAGATGGTCAAAACTACATCAACGTTCTTGTTGTCTTGTAACTGACCTAGTTATTTGTTTGTTACACCATGGAGATCCATAGGCACGGCCATCCTGCAGAGCCTTCAGCACCAGCAGGTGACACTCACGATAGCGGAGCAGGAGGTCAGCGTCAGCTCCACTGGTGGCATCCAGCAAGCCCTCCACAGCCTAAAACAGATGCAACCTGTTAGCAGAGGAAAAAACAAGTCCTCTTCCAAATCTTCTACACATTACATCAGCAAGTGATCACCAGGAGACATGCAAAAAAAAAAATCAATTTAGTAACTGTGCTGACCTCTTTATAAGGCTGTGTGAGATTTTACCAGCTACTATGGCATCTGTACATGCACTGTATACAGCTATGCTATGACAAACAAACCTACAGGTCTCTCTATGCCCCACTAGCTTCGTATGTGCACCAAATACCATGACAGACCATGTTAGTTTGTGCTGCAGCTTCCCTAAGTAAATGCCTCCTCAAGCAATTCTGCATATGGCTCATGGAAAACTACCTGAGAAAATATTTACAGAACCTGCCAGAGGTAAATGAGCAACGTCCTTGGAGAAAGAGCTGCAGCACTCAGATGTATCTGTGTTAGTCTACAGCAAATGGAGGATGAGTTTTACATGGGCAACAGAATTTATTTGGTCAAGTCCTAGTCAGGACTGGATCCTTCAATAGGTAAACACACTAGCAGACAAGAATGAGGAGTCTCCCCCTGCTTCTGGTTACTTTTGTTTTGGCACTGTTCCTGGATCCTCATGCAGACAGCTCAGTATCCTTACACTATTCTCAAGTGGATTTTTCTCTGTCTGTCACTTGTTCTACACTGCTACACAGGCACTAACACCAGCTCAGCTCACAGAGCTCACTGCAACACTTCCCACTGGTACAGCCTACAAATTCTGGCTAGGATGGAGTTAATTTGCTTTACAGCACCTCACATGGTCTGTGCTTTGGATTTGTGCTGAAACATTGTTGACAACACACCACTTTTTTTCCAGTTGCTGAGCAGCACTAGCACAGGATCAAGGCTTTTTCTTTCCCACTCTGCCTCCCCCACCAGTGGGTAGGCTGGGGATGGACAAGAGGTTGGGAAGAAACACAGCCCAGACAGCTGACCCAAATTGAAAAAAGGGATGTTCTATACCATATGACATCATGTTCAGCAATAAAAGCTCAGGGAAAGGAGGATGAAAAAGAGCATTCATGGTTCTGATGTTTGCCTTTCCAGGCAAATGTCACATGTGCTGAAGCCCTGCTTTGTGAGGAGTAGCTGGACATCTCCCTGCTGATGGGAAGTAGAGATTTTAGTTTCATTTGTGCACATGGGCTTTACTTTCCCTATTAAACTATCATAATCTGAACAATCTTCTAGTCCTCCCTGCATTTTCTTCGTGTCTTGCAGAAAACTAGAACAACAAAACAGCTGGATGGATCCTGGGCAGCTGGCCAGGGTCAACCCACCATGCATATTCATTTATCAGTTACTGCATAATTAATCCCCCAAGCGTGCCACTAGAAACCTATGCTCAATACTATCTATCTACAAGGGCAGTTCCAACACCTTTTTAGCCTCCAAATCATCCTGAAATCAGACACTCTGAACTGCAACAGCTCTCTACTTGCCACATCTGAACAATTACGTACACCCGCTTCTTCTACAGCAGTCTTGATACCATGTGTACAATACCCTAAGTGAACACAATGGCTCCCTCCCAATCTTAATAATCAGATTTCCAAAGACACCAGTTCAGTACTGTTCACCAAGCATGTTCCACAGGATGCATGAAGAAACAAGGTCACCAGCAAGAAAATCCATGAGCCAGGTGAGTAATAAATTCTAAGCAAGTTGTTACAGAGCTGAGTTGTCAACAATCACCTTCTGCAGTAGTCCAAGTGCAGCAATAGCATCCCGGGAGTTCCGAGCCACTACCACTGCCTCCAAGAGGCTACGCAATGCTTGAACTTGAGGATTCATGGCCAGGGTGTGTGGAATGGACTGCAGGTGCTGCTCCAGTTCTGTCATACATTTGTCATAAATCTGTGCTACATCATCTGTAGCCCATGCTTGCTGCTTAAGAGAAAGTGAGAATCAGTGATTTTTGCAAGGATTGCATTTGTGACACTCAAATGCTGACTAACTGGCTCTTATCCTTCAGAAATTATAGCATCCAGAATTTAGACTTCTACAGTACTGTGGTTTGTTATGCTGGCATTTTAAGTACACACATAAGAGCAAATTAAGCCGCAAAAATAACCGGCACATAATTCTATCAGTCGGAATCACAGAATGGTTTGGGTTGGAAGGACCATAAAGACTATCTTGTTCCAACTGCCCTGCCATGGGCAGGGACATCTTCCACTAGAGCAGGTTGTTCAAAGCTGCACCCAACTTGGCTTTGAACACTTCAGGGATGGGCCATCTACAGCTTCTTCAGATAACCTCTTCCAGTGCCTCACCACCCTCACAGAGAAGTTGTTCCTCCTAAAAACTAATCTAAACCTGTCCTCTTTCAATTTGAAGCCACTTCTCCTTGTTCTGTCAGTAAGGCCTTATGTACGCATACAAAAACTTGTTAATTATCTTAAAATTCAGACTTGCCATCCATGATCTTCCTGTAAAAGTAGCCTGAGATTTGAATAAAATGTTTCACTGCAACTAAAACTACGTGCAGTAATCATAAACTGCAGAATTTGTCCCAATTTGGGTTACAAATCCCTAAGACTGGATGGAAGTTTTATGTTGCCATTATTTTGTCTTTAGAACAAATGCATTTTTTCAACCACTATCCCCAAGCAATACTAACACTTGACTCTTATGAGTCCTTCTAACAAAAAAAAACAAGTACTGCAACAGTCTCCAAAATGGCTACAGGACTCTCAAGCTGATTAATTCAGAAACTTCTACCTTCATAGGCTGAGCCAAGAATCCTGTAGGTTGAGTTAAGTCATTGGTGGGCAAGAAGCCAGGGACATTTCGTGCAAACTCTTCATAAACAGCCAGCTGTTTTGGGTCCACACCTCCAACCTTTGCAACAAAAAGAACAGACATTTAACTCATTGATAAGCACCAAGGCAGTAAAAAATGAGGGCAGCTTGTGTAAGAGGTAGCTACTCTTAAACAGAGCGGCCCAAACATTGAGTAGGATTCAGATGCTCTGCACTGAGGTCCTATCTCTCCTGCCACACCTCCTAACAGAGGGATTTTGCTCTAGAAACGAAACTCACATTCCCAGAAATAACTGAATACTGAGAAATGCTCCGATGAAAGCACACGGTATGTCCTTTAAAGGAAGAAAATATAAAGGAGACAAAAGAAAATAAAATATAAAGACAACAAAACAGACAAGCCATCTTTCATTGAGAGGAAATGCAAAGAAATAGAGACTCAAGGAATTGAGAAAATTATATAAACACTCATTTTGGAGTAATGTATTTATGTGTTTCCTTGTTTACTAATCAAGACAACAGCAGCTGCACTGTTAGGCAAGACTAACAATATATGATTACTCAGCTGACACTGTGCCACCCACTTTTCCTTATCAGGAGGGAGAGAAGAGCAGCATCTGAACAGAACTCACCTTTAACCTGATCTGTTCTGGCATCCGCTCAGCCTGGTACGTTAACACAACAGGATCGCAGTAGCGACGCCCCTCTTGTCTAGCATGCTTTCTGAGCTCAAATTCCTGGGAAAAACACAAACACCACACTGCATTTTAGACAGCCACCTGGATGTGTATGAGCACACAGAATACTTCTAAAAGACAACAGTCCCATACTTACAGTTGCGAGCCTCTTGTCCATCTCAGGGCCTGCCTTTTCCACAGCTGTCTTCTGGATAAAGCAGCAGGCAAGCTCACAGTTATCCTGTGCTAACTGGGCAGCTGCCTGCTCCATCATGTCCCTCTGCTGTGGGGAGGCTGCCTATTGAAAATCACAATAATCAATGAAGGATGTAACATTTCCCTGCATATTACTAGTCTTAAAATCTGCACCACTGCTTATACAGAACACAAGCAGTAAAAAAGAATGCTCTTAGGATCACACTCTCTTCCCATAGAATATACAATATTAAATTTAATTTTGCATAGCTTTGAATAAAACATGTAGGCAAGACGACAGTAAAGACTTTCAACAAGGAACAAAACAGCAGGACTTCTCCATCTTCTCCACCCACCCATCTCCAGGGCACAGAAATAAAGGCCTGCTTTAGACAGACACACACAGAGTGATGCTAATGCAGGGAAGGCTCTGCATCACAGTAGAAGTTTTCCTACTTCCTAGGTTGTAATTGGAAGATATAAAGGTGCAGCACTAACAGTGCAAAACAGCGGTCCTAAGTCTTTTTCAGTGGGTTCCTTTTCTGACAAGGAATCAGATTTTCTTCCTTCCTTCCTCCTCAGAGTCTGCTTTATAAGAACCCTGAACAGATGCACTTTTTTCCCCAGAGTGCAAAGAAGAAACTTGCACTAGGAATAGAATATATCTATAAAGGCAGCCTGTCCCATCTACTTGGACTTCCTTGTCTCCTAAGAGCTCTTTCATTAATTCCTTAAAATTACACTATTTCTGCTAAACTACTTCATAAAAATAAGCCAGATAAGAATTTTGAGATGTCTCATACAGAGCCTTTTTTGCAACAAAAGGTTTTCTACAATTATCCTTTAAAAAACTTCATTGGATTAAAACTGGATTTGCATCAATGTCATATGTCTTCAGGGATAAAAAATGCTGATTAATTTCTGATTGCTGAAAGTACAGCTGTGTCGTATGCTTCCAATATCTTTATACTCTTGTGCCTGTTGCTGACACTGATGGCAAGAATTCTGGGTGGTAGCTGCTGTTGTGGGCAGCAGTTCACAGGCTGTTCCATACAGTTTAGCTCCAGCTTTCTTCATTAAGAGACTTGATAATAGGCTCTAGAAAACCCTATGAATTCACAAGCTGTGCAGAAGAGTCTAAACTACCTATTTGCTAACAGCACAAGTACACAAAATCTGCCTAAAGCATGCATGGTGAAACAATCCAAGATATCATCAAAATCAATTCAGTCCTCCCCACTTTAGCTTTTCTGCTTCAAACTGGGCAGAAAGTTCAAGCCTCCAAGGCTTCCATGATGTGATTAAACTGGAGAGAACACTGGGGCAAAATAAAAAGATAGTCAGGAAGTTTATGTGCCATTTAGTAATATCTACCATCTCAGTTTAAGAGTGTTTGACCTGGAATCACAACACGCTTTTTTCCACTGTAATTCCACAAGAGTCACAAAGCTTTCACTCAGTGAATTCACCCCCATGCTAATTAAGCCGCACAACTGATCAACAAGTCTACATTGCGGAGAACTGATTTACTAATGCTGGATTTACTAATGTTGGATATAAACTTCAAATTATGGGGCTCTTACCCTCAGTGCAGTAGCAAAGCTATTTTTCAAGTTGGTTGCTATGCTCATCAGCAAGGGTTCCCTGCAGGTAATCATGGCCATCCCAGCAGTCAGGTTCCGCATCATGTGGTGAGCGGCCACACGCATCCGTGACTCCTCTGAATCCAGGGCAAAGTCCTTCCTGACTATCTGCTCACAGGTCGTCATGGCAATCTTGATGGATCTGTCCACCACTGGATGGACAAGGTCTTGCACGGCGCGCTCGATCGCCTGCCGTACACACTGCTTCAGCTGCGGGTGGGCTTGGAACAGCGGAATCTGCAGGGGATTAGGAAAGGTGAGAGAATAAATTACAATGGAATCCCACCTACCCTAGACACCTGCATTTTCTGAACGACTTACTGTCATAGCTTGTGCAGTACTATCATGTTCCCCATGCAGCTATTACAGTTTTTGATAAATCTGAAACTGGGACAAACTACTATTTTTCAAACCAAGTTGCAGCTGAGTAACAATGCAAAGACTGACTTAAGAGCTGAGCTGCTGACTGGACAAAAGAAGCACAGAGGCTCCTGTTATACTTAAGTCCTGATAGCTCCCACCAGCTGAGATCTGCATCAACCCTGGCTGTAAGAATTCCTTTAGCAAACAAAATCAGGTCTAAAACTCACCGTTGGATTTAAGGTAATGTGTGGAGCCAACCCTCCTAAAGAATAGACATTGATGTCATGATAACTGTACTGGGGCTGTGGAGGAACCGTGGCTGTACAAGTGGTGCTGGTAGCTGGAGTTGTAGAAGCAGCTGGAGAACACAAGTAGGTTTGTATTAAGACACTAGTGAAAAGCAACTGCTTATAAAACAGGTATATAATTCTCATTTAAACCAGGAAACAACCTAGGAACAAAAGCTTTGCAGTTTGACCATAAAACCTCCTAAACTTAGCAAGCTAACTTTCATTCTGCATTTGCCTAATGATTAGTTCCAAAGTAGCTTCAGTACATTTTAAGAGAGCTGTTTATTACTATAGTTTTAGCAGCCAGTGTAGTGTTAATAGGAGGGAGTCTAAGGAGTAGCTACACACATATAATACAGAATTAGTCCTCATGATGGCTTCCACTCCCCTCCCATCTCCAAACTGTACACCTATTTCTTACAAAACTACCCAAGAGCTCCCAAGCACTCAAGAATGTTACAATAGCACATGTAGCTTCATATTTTACTTTGTGATAGCAAAACCTGTCTTACTTGAACTTTAACAGTACGGTTCTGGATTCTTTGAGATGTACTTACTAGTTGTCGTGATGGGTGGTAGCTCTTCTGGCTGCTTCACATCCTTCTTTGGAGCAGACAGCTGCTCATCCAGATTTTTCAGACGATCCTTATCTTTCAGGAGACTTCCAGGTTTCAGCTCATTGATGTCTAGTGCAAGATTCTTGCAAAGCACCTCAATCTCAAACTTCAGATTCAACTGCAAAACAACTCCAGTTTAGATCATGTCACAAGGAAAATACACAAAACATGTACTGAGCCACTTGACTCCCAAGCTCCCCATTCTAATCCCACCCCTTTCAGAGACAAATAATGACTGAGGATTAGACAACTATCTTGATGCTGACTTCATAGAGTTTCATCCAAGTACTACCAAATTAAACAATGCCCAAGCAATCTCCCCATGCTAAAGCAGTGAGAAGGACTGCTCTATTCCTTCACAACATCCTTCTTGACTATTTAGTACGTCAATAAAACCTTACAGTTAGAAGTTACAGAAAAAAATCCAGAAGTTTACTTTTAAATCATGTTCCTGATGTAGCTCAGCTAAAACATTCATAATGGCCATTGTCCATGGGTTTGGAGGCCTGAAGACCTACAAGAGAAAGAACAGAGTAGTATTACACAATCATCTGGATAATTTATGACTGGAAATTACTGGAATTTATGACTGGAAATGTTTGAAACACAAGCAGCTATGGGTGCATACAGCCATGGAAACCTTTGTACAGCTGTGATTAGAGTTGAATTTAGTACTTTAGTAGTAATTATTCCAGTAATTCAGTATAACTGGAAATACATTAGGAACCTAAGTGAAAAACTGGAAACACAATGACCTGGTCCTTCTTGAAAGATCAGTTCTACATCAAGCAGAACTGACAAGCTGATCAGGATCAAAGTGGGTGGGAGAACTGAAAAAAAAATCTAGGAATAAATATATCCTAGAACCTCTTCAATGGCATCCTTCCATTTCTCAACAGAGTTCTGTTCAGGGATACCACAGTCATGTCAGCTAACACCACCTACTTATGCTGCAAAATGCATGGCCGTGTACTTTCTCTACAAACAAAACTCCTTCACTTTACGCTTTTACATCTCTTTTCTTTCCAGGGAATTCAATCAGTTTTCATTTTGTGAAAAAAGCTGATTACTTCCTGCAATATTTTGCCATTTGAGCAATAACTCTGTCTGTACGAAGACACTTACCACACTCCTGACACTGGATTCTAAGACTTTGGCAACAAATGGCACTACATAAAGCAATTCCTGCTGTCCCTTAACATATGCTTCCAGTAGTAGCGACTTCACATCCAAATCCTGAAAAACAATTGAAGTGGGAATGAGGGTGGAGAAAACAGCAAACACACTGCACAGTTCCACTAATACACTGCTTCCTTTTCAGATACAAGCAAGGCTGAGTCAAGACAGCCCTTGAATTTTACAGACTGCTAAGCAGCAGTTACTTTTTGTACAAAGATTTACACATCTACATTTTTATATGGATTAATAAGCTTTTCCAAAATAAATTTAGCTACTAACTTTTCTGATATACAAGAAAATATTTAGAAGTGTTAAATAACCATCTCTGGAGTCAGACGTTGTACTTAGCACATAAAGAGGCACCAGAAAGGTGGTAAGATTTCCCAAATAGCTTATGCTACTGCATAACAGCATACCAATTCATGCCAAGGCAATCTGTAAAGACATAAGCTCACCGTGTGCAAGATGGGCTTATTTTTAGCCATTGTTATCATTCCCAGCCAGTGACCCAGGTTCTTTAACAAGGAACGGTCTGAGAAGTTGGCTGCAGCTTTATCTGATGTCAATAGCACCTAACAAAGAATAAAAAAAAGCATCTCGAGTAACAAGCAGGAGATAAGCAAACTCCAAACCAAATCCAACAGTTCATCTGAGTGAAGGCAAAGTTTTAGAACATTAAGTTCTGAGCTTCAGTCACATTACAGAGATACTTGAACAGCTTTCACTTCAAGGCAGCACCCTGTAAATCTGCACTGTAATGACTACAAAATTCCTTTCCTGAAAAAGATCAAAAAAAGAGGATTTCATTTTTCCAGACCTTACTAATTACTCTGTTGAGACTGTTACAGCTACTCCCATAGCCAAGTGTAACTTGTGCTTCCTCTTAAGCCTCATCACAGACCTGAAGGCTACAGTTTAACCTTCCAGGGAAATAATCTCATTGTCATGTCAAAACATAAATCATGTCATCGTGTCATAAATCATGAAACAAGTATTCTGCTATTAGTTCTGTTCCTTAACTTCAGAGGAGCATCAGCTGAACAGAGCAAGGTCAGCTGTATTCTCAAGAGTAAGGAGATTCTTTTGCACTACAGCGTAACCCATGGTGGTCAGGAAATTCCACCAACAGGTTTAAAAATAGTGCTTTCTTTACAAACTTATTTCATCTGGCCGTCACTTCTGGGCTACTGCTTCCTCCTCCCATCCACATTATCTTAACCCTCCAACAAATTCTGGATTTTCCACCCTCATTTTCTAAACACACCCTTTCCCCTCCATTCCTCTTGGGCCAAAAGAGCAGAGTGTGGTTTTCTATCTTTGTACTTTCCTCCACAGAAAACAACTAGACTGTAAGCAATTTCTCCTGGGTTATAATTTGCAAATGTCACACAAATTTGAAGTCCACCTACATAAATGAATTCAAATGCAAATCTGCCCTCCTGTTACACAATTGAAGTCTTTCATACGTTCCTAACTGAAAAGAATCCTAAAGATAACCTGTAAGTTTAATGGTAAGCTAGGAAGCAGATTTTTGAATTGTATTCTATATTTGAGGATCAGCATCACACAAACAAATAGCATGAAGAGAACACCACACTCCCGTGTGCTGCCTTAGCAAACTTGCACTACTCACCTTGATATTTCTGTAGGTTTCATTCAGAACCATTTTATTAAACTCTGGATTCTTAAGTGTGTCAAGGAAGTTTGAATACAAGCTGTGAAAGTTAGGCTCAATACTGACTCTTTTCATCACAAGATACTGTGATACCCAAGGCATGAACTCTTCTTTCACTGTTTCCTTCAATTCTTCCACCTGTGCTCAAACCAAAGACAAAGCACATCACAGAACAGATGAGAAGATAATCAAAACCTCCTGGGGTCAGCTCTGAGCAACACACAGTTTATGGACAGTCAATTGCTTCTAACACTAAGGTTGTTTTTCTACAAAAAAAGAAATATTTGAAATCAGTGTCTCATTATCCAAAGATCTGGTCAACCAGTAAGGACTCAATCATGAAATTAGCAAGGCATAACAATTCACCTCTCCTTCACTTCCCAGCTTTTTACCGGACAACTGAAAGTATCTGTTGTCACAAGTTCAAGCCATCCATCCACGAGACAACAGCACAGGTGGCTGCAGGACTGTACATCTCAACTAGTTCAGAAAAATTCCCTTAATTTCTGCTTGAAATACCAGAGCTTAACCTTGCAACTTTTAATGGTACCCAGTCCATTTATGATGTGAATGTTTAGTTAAGATTAAGAACAGGTATCTTTTACCCATCTCTCCTCTCCCTGGAAAATTTTATCTCCCAAGATGTTTAAGCAGAAAAAGCTGGAAACTATGATTTCTTTACAGTGTGCTCCTTCCTGAAGCTTTTCAAGTTAAAATTTTGTAGAACTATCATCAGCTCACACTTAAAAATGAATACATAAAAAAAGAGATTAAGAGTATAAAAATTATTTTTACTAGCATTCTTTCATACTTGCCTTCTGTGTCATATTTGACTGAGACAGATTATTGAAGATGAAAGCAATTTTTTCCTGGACATTCTCTGGAGGTTCCACAATCCTCTCTGTTTGATCTGTTGCTACTAACAGCGTATCAATGTTGGTAGTATTGATGGAAGGCTGGAGGGAGAACAAGAAGTTATGCATAAACAATACCTAGAGGTGACATCAAAAGAAACTTTTGCTCTGTTCTGTCAAGCAAAAATAGAATTGAGCTTTATCAGGGGACATCTACTGTCTCAGATTCATTTTCAGCAGCACTCTGAAGGAGCCAAGTGATTTTTTTTATTCTAAAAACGATGATCAATACTCAGCAGAAGAATGCTGCTGCAGAAAAGGCCTCTACATACACATATAATAGGTGCCACTGCAATGGCACCCTTTAGGCCTTTAAGCCTGTGTACAATTATAGCTTGGAGAAAAATCACAACACAATAGTGAGCAGCACTTAACACAGCAGGGAGTCTCCACTAGCACTTCAGTGCTGATTTGGGAAGGAGAAATCCCAGATTCTCATTCTGAGACGCCAGCTGAAGTCAACAGAATGTGACCCTGGTCCCTACAGCTGCAGGTCTGGGCCCCAGGGCTTTAGCACCCGGTACATTGCAATTAAGGGAAAAGGCAATGCAGTTTTAAGTATCAATCCTGATGGGAGTTTAAAATCGGAAAACACACACCTCAAAGGAACAAGTTTCTACATGATGTACTCAGGTGTGAAAGACATTAATAGCTACACTAATGACTGTCCCCCTAGGTGTGTTCACAACACTTTCAGCTGCTTTTGGCTTTTGCCTCCTTTACAGAGAACTATTCAAAGACAGTCCCAAACAGAAAGAAAGGCTCGACTTTCCAAAGCATCAGCCATCATACAGAACAGCACTGCCCATTCTTGGCATCTACATGGGACCAAGTGCACCCCAAACTTTCTGCGCAATAGCCAATTCTATCTATCTGCCAACCTTTTAATAACTCTGACAAGCAGTTCAGAGTTGTTTACACAAGTGACCAAAGATGTGAAAAACCTAACACATTTAGAACTGTGAGGTCAGATGTGTGCAGTAAATGTTCTTAAGTCCCAAGCAGAATAGCAGTTGCCTACTATTTTAAGAGTCCTGTTGCAAGTCAGTAACAGAAATGACGGTTCTGTAATTGTCTTGATAATTACAGCCTCAAGAACACATTTCAACTTGACTTCAAAGTAATTGGGTAGTTTGATGATGAAAAACTCCTTCTTACTACAAAAATATTGGCCATATTTTAAAAGGTTATATGCTTTAAATCTAAAATAAAGATCACAGTCTGAAAATCTAGTACACAAATTAGAACAGATTCTGTCTTTATGTACTCAGTTCAGAGCAGCATCCACCCCTCTGAGAAAGGCACAATGACACAATGCTCACCGGCACATCCTTCTTGAAGCTGACTCCAGTTGGTCGGGTGATTGTAATGGTTTTTGCAACAGTGGTGGTGGTTGAGGTGGTCACTATAGTGCTGACTTGGCCAGCAAGAGGAGCTTTTGCTGGAAGCTGGGCCTGGGCCTGAGCCTGGGCAAGTGCAATACTTCCAGGGGTGGTGATTGAACCCTGCATCTTCACAGGAGGATCTCTGGATTGCTGTCCATATTCTATGTACTAAAATAGGGTGAACAAGCACATACAAAATTTCACATGCAGCCACAGAACTATAGGCTGATTTTTAGCATGAGCACTATAAAGATTTGCCAACAATCATTAAAATATTTGACAGTCTTGCCATAAAGGAATCTGTAAGTACAACTGTATACCCTGATAAAGCACATCTCGTCACGATGGATTTTCCTACTGCAGAGGAGCCTGAAGCTCTGCCTCTGGCCTCAACAAGCTGATGTCAAGCATCACAAGACCTAACATGCTTAATATTTTACACAGCACTATCTAAAATTCCATCCCTGTACCTCCTGGCCTTGAACAGCAGAAAAAAAGAGCAGAAAGAGCCTAAGAGCAATGTGTGAGTGCCAACTTTTAGATATTACATCTTCTAAAATAGTTTCGTAGCAGAAAATAAGTTTCTTCCCCACTGTTATACATTTCCCCAGAAACTGGAAACACCAGACTGTCATTTAAGGGGTACAATCTGAAAGCTATTAGTAAAACCAAGACTGCTATTGGACTTTGCGGCATCGGGTGTGAGCCTCTACCTTAATGGTAGAGCTGAACATTTTTCCTTATTTAGCTCATGCTTTTAAGCTCTGCCACTGGGATTAGTTTTTCTGTATTTCTACCAATAAAAACACATTCAAGGCAGACACCATATGATAAGAACTGTTTGGGACGAGCAGCTCTTATCACAGCTTCAGAAAAGAAATTTTTCCTGGATTATTTTATCAGCTCTATGTATGAAACCATATAAACCCAGCTGAATTATCTCTGTTTTAGACTCAAACTCCAAATCTTTAAGGGACTGGAATATAAATCCACCAAGGCACTTTAAAAACTTCATGCATGGACATGTACACTGGTTGATCATGCAGTTATATTCAGGTAGCTATTTCAACATAAACAATCCAAATAGATTTATGGAAGCAGAAAAGGCACCTTCACCTGCCTACCCTATCCCAGAGCAAAACCTTTATGAAAAGGCGTTTGATTCTGTGGATGCACATGGTCTAAAATCACCACAGATGAGACTGCTTTTCCAAAGGAAACAGAAATTTGCTCTAAAGAATTGAACATCATAGAAAGTGTTGTTTACAAACACACTCACCTCCTGTAAATGATGCGGGAACTGTATAAAGTGACTAATAGAAGCCAAGTGCTGACAATACTGGGGATAGTCCTTCAATCTGTCAGACAAAACATGCATTAGTCAGAAGCATAAGCCCCCATAAGAAACGGTATTAGAGAGAAACAAGTATCAGGTATGTCATTCCTATACTGCACCACAGAATTACTTCTGGACTCCTTACAGCAGCTGTGGTATAAACAAAGCATTCCCTACAAAATATTTTTTGTTGCAAAATCTACTTAAAATTAATTAATTTAACATTAAAGCACAAGCTTTATTCACAGCAACTCATCTTTTCCTACATCTCTATACTTCTGACCTAGTACACAATTGCACTTATATTCACTGTTTGCAACAAGATTACTGGATAACTAATTTGTAGTCTGGCTCAGTGCATTTTAAAGAGCAAACTAGAGCACACCTCACACCCAGAATTTTTTGTATCTGGAATTCATTAGAAGTTTCGAGAAAATTTTTTCTGAGATTATTTAGCCATACTTTTCTGTGTAAAAGCAAAATTCTAGAGCTTAGCTCCCAGTTAGTCCTTCAGCAATGAACAGTGCAAATGGCACTCCACTGAAAAGCACTGTGAAGAGTAATTACATTCACCCCATTTCTAAAAGCTGTTCGTTACTTCATCTAACTCAACACTTCACTGATTTTTACAGAGACTAAGTAGTTTCAGCACCTCAGTTTGTCCCACATTTACACAGGTATCACACTGCACATTTTAATTTAGGAAGGTTACCCTTTAACGAGCACATTCACACATTTTGTTTCAAGTCAGCGTATCTTTGAAGAAATCCCAAAGCTGAGATGTGCAACCTTGTACCATATGATTAGAGCAGGTTCAAAGTTCACAAGACAATACAGGCACTATTACAAGTGTACCAAAACCCACACTCACCTATTTTTAAATCTATCTAGTGCAGCAATACCAAAATAGTACATTTTGGACGCAAAAGGCTTTCGTAAGGCTTCAAGAACATAGCGCAGGGCCAGGCCCAATGCCATATAAGTAACCAGTCCTTTCTCTATGATGCCCCCAAAGAGACAGGCTGTTATGTGCAGCTCTTTATCTGGGTACTGGGGAAAGAAACGATATTCCTCAAACAAGTTCCTCAGCATACAGTTAAACACTTCTCGTTCCCGTTTAATGTTGGAGTCCTTAAACCTCTGCAGCATTTCCAAGACCTGCAAAGAAATTGGAAATTGTTACCAATGAATTTGCTTTATTCAGCCCTTTCCCATCATGTTTCATGAGTGTTTGCAACTACTAAGGTACATTGTGCTACCACAACCACAAAGTAACTGCTTCGTTTCAGCCAGCAGACACTACATCACTACAACCAGCTTCCTCTTCAGACTTTAGTTCTCTTTTAAGCGACTGTCTTCACACAAAACTTTTTTGTGACCACCTATTCCATTACTTTCAAATTAGAAAAATTAAAATTAATGTTGTGTCTTCCATAATTTATAACTGTGCAAATATATTACAGTAAATTTGAAGTACTTCAAAGAGTAAGTGCATCAGACCAATAATTACTCTCATAGAGACTAACAAAAATAATTATCAAAAGCTCACAAGGTAGAACTTGGGGACACTTTTATATATATGGATCTTGCAGTCATTTTTATGTAGTTTAAAACCACATACATTTAAGATAATTTATACAGACTATTTAAAGGAACTCTTTAGCACTTATTTGCAACACAAAGCTTCCACACTACATTGAATCCTTCCCACTTAGCAGCATTTTAGGAGTGTTAATTAGACATCTGAAGTCTTCAGTCCAGAAAAGTCAAAGCTGAATGTAATAAACAACTGCAATTTTACCATGAAAACAACTTCAACCAAGCAAAAAAGCAATGCTGCAAGCAATGCCACGAGCCCTCTATTATTTCCCACTCAAACTAATACATGAAGGAATAATTATGATCCACTTTATTGCCAGTCTCTGGACAGATGCTGTAACTGCTACAGAAGGGAACTCACCTCATCCACAGACATGGTTGGGTGTGGTGGATGGTTGTAAATACGCTGGAAGTAGCTGTTTGCCTCATCATCTATTTCCTTGCTAAAGTGCTGATTAGCCTCTGGCCACACCTGAGATAAGTCAGCTGTTAAAAAAGGAACAGGCATCACGCTCAGGACAACTTCAGACAGTCAGGATATCATCTAGTCCTTTTCAACTCTTCTACCAATCTATACAGAACTGCCAGTTCTTCTGAAGAGCAGGAACGTAACCTTCCAAGTAGACAGGAATTGCTACTTAAAAATTGCTATTTATTTATGCTGTTTTCAATATGCTCTATTTATTCAAAAATTCTGCACCCTAAGATAGCATTAACCTCACACTGCTCTACTCCTAGAACCCAGTGCATCCCAAGCTAACCTCAGCTAAACTAAATAACTGAACGCAGAACAGACTAGAATAAAGCATGCTACACAACACTAACATGCACACAAACTTGCACACAAACTTTCAGGCCAGTCAGTGAGCTTCCAACAAGTTTATATTGAATGTTCAAGATCCAGAATATAAACCAATGGTGATTACAGCCACCTCTACTGTACATCTGTAGAGATAGGTAACTTTGCTGTTATTTCATATGGCTTCTTTGATAGCTGCTCTGTGGAAGGTTTAGCATATGGCTGTGCTTCCTGACCATTTGACTCTTTCAACATCTCACTGTGAGCATGCTGCAGAGGCATAAATGAGTTTAGGATAATGGCTTACTGTTAAGAACTGAATTATTCCTTTCAAAAACTACCTTCCCACCAACTTTTGTTTGTCTTATTTGTATTCAATGTCGCAGTGTATTTCACTGCTTCACCTGTCAAGTTCTCTGCTGTAATAGGACCATACCCAGGTTTAACCTCGTTCCAAACAAAACAAAAACCACCCTGGTACCAGGCACATACAATTCTCCGCTGAGAGCAGGACAATGCTTTTGTTCAAAACACAGCACAGCAGGAAAATACACTATTCATGCAAATCCATAACACATTGTATTTTTATGCTAACGGGGTATTTTTAACATCCCCCATGGCCACTTGCAAGCTTGTAGGATACAAGTTTTAGAAGCACCTTTTTCAGACTAATATAATAATACAAGAGACACACTTCTAATATTTACCACCCACAGATCCAAGCTTCCCCTGAAGAAAACACAGATTAACTGCAGACCACAGTCGCACTTCACAGCCACAGACAACACTACCACTTACAAGGTTTCATCTTACTCTGCTGGAATGTAGGCTGGTTCAGTCCAGATGTGCTCAGCTTCCTTTGCACGAATGGGTCATTGTTCACCGCAGGAAGGCCCAGGGCTCCAGTTCCTATGCCAGTCAGGCTACCCGTAGTAAGACCACCTACTGAAAACAAACCTGTAGTAAGACTACTTACTACAAGCAAGCAATTGCTCATCTCAGTTGCACCCTCACAGTATTCACTTACCACTCCTAGCACATGTAATTTCCAAGAACTCAGAGCTTTACAGCATCATTGCTGTCTAATATCAAGCAGTTTTAACATAAGCAGTTCTTCATCTCTGTCCCAACCTAAAATAATGCTGCTATATTTGTCAAAACACTCATCCTCTTGACTCAAACCTTTTACCTATTGCAGCTGTAACACTCTGAAGTGCTGTTTCAGCAATGACCCGGGAGTGAGGACTCCTCACTCCATACTGGAGTGTAACTCCCTCCCTTATGACACAGCTGTTTGTCCAGTGTGACTTCCCACCCTCAAAGGGAAGGAAGCACCCAATCCACCCTTAAGGGGTAGGCTGTCACATTCAGTATTTCCAACCACAGCAGTAACAGTGCCTTAGCTGTGCCATGTCAAAAACAAACCACTCCACGCCACTAGCAGCACCTGGAAGCTGTGAAGAGAGTCCTCCGATGCCACTGAACCCGGTTGTCTGGTTTTGGGTGGAAAGAGGCGGGAACGCTTTTGCTGGTGACTGAGGAGTACTGAACGCAGAGCCCAAGTTTGGAGGGAAGCCTTGCATGCTCTGGGTGTGAGGAGCAGCTGAGCCACCTAAACTAAGAGAGGCCATTCCTGCAAGCGAGTCAATCTGAATGAAGAAAGGAAGATTATACAGACATCCATAAGCCACGATCCAGATGATTTTTAGGATGTTTTGTACAAAGATGGCTACGTATCAAAACATTTCTGAGAAAAGCTCTTCTGCATGGTTACTGTAAACTCTGAAGTCATCCAGATCACCCCAAAAGATCACTTTATCTACAGAATTCACTTTTATTTTTTTTTTCTGCAATCCCAGTAAATTCTATTCTCTCACAAGTTTTACAGAAAGTCTCATTCTTCCATAGTCTATAGTAGAGTGTAACACAAGAGTAAATGCTTACAATAAACAGCATTTACTTCTACTTGCAGATTTTTGTACTAAAGTAGTTTATGCTCTGCAGTTTGCAACCTCAGATCCTACCTCAAGACACAGCTATTTCTTTTCAAACTTAAAAGTATTTTTGACTGTCTGAAGGACCCTACTATGCCCACTTTTCACAGCTAAATACCTGAACAAAGTCTTCAATAAAAAGCATTAAGACCTGGTTCATGAATAGGAGGGAAGGCACAATACAGTTCACTTTTATAGTAAGTTAAGGAACTGACTCAGAACAGCAGAAAATGGTATTATCTACCCAGAAGACAACATGACTACAGACTAAAAATTGCTGCTGTTTGTTCACTAGTTATTTGTAGCAGGTTGCCAAGATATTTGGTACATCTGATGAGCAACTTGAATAAAGCAACAATTCACAAGAAAACTACTCTCTGGGTTTAGTTTACATAATTTACTGACAATTCAGTCATTCTTAAATGCTGAATTGCCACTATTTCATGTGAAATACTTTTCACCACTTAAAAATCTGCCATTGAATGTAACTGCTAGAAGCAAAACCTGTCTGTAATGTGCTGCTCCCAGAGGAGGAAGGGATGATGAGTGGCAGGGATTAACTGAAATGTACCTTGTTTTTAAAAGAGCAGTTCAGTTGAGAGCTGAAGAGCCCCAGTTATAACAAGTCCTTATGCTCTAGCACTGTGGCTTGGCCCGTGAAGCTACAAACAAGACACATCAGGTTCAAAGGCAGTGCTTAATTCTCAGAAGTCCTAGTAAATTTTAGCACTTTAAAAGAAAGCCTCAGTTATTTTAAATAAACCAAATATCTGTCTCTCCTCAGTGCTCCCGTCCTGTAATACTTCACAGTTACTTCTTACAGACACCAGTGAAGTGAAAGATAGTTCTGAACTACATCCCTCAGACATTATTCTCTAGTTACAAGCAAGCTATCAAGACATGCAAGCACAAAACTACGTGAGCCAGATGATGTTTGACTTAGTCCTGCAGAAAGAGCTCAACTAGTACAGCAGAACTAGCACTAAATTCACACCACCTTCTGAAAATGCAGCATGTGATTGTTCTACCTGCACAGGAGAGATGGCATCCAAGCTGCTCGCGCTGGGCGGGCGTCCTTTGGGCATGACTCCAGGTGGGGGCTGTCGAGCCTTGTTCATGACATTACTGCAGTTGGCTACCATGGTGAGGATCGTCTCTGACAGCTCCTGAGAAACACTCCTGGGATGCAGAAGCATGAGAGTAAGCCATGTAACATTCACAAAAATAAGGCCCCTAACTTATTAGATTTTCCTAGAGAAATTGAAGCCACATTTCACAAAAAGAAGCTGCAAAACAACCCCAGCAAAAGCTGCATTTTATTATTAGAAAAACTTGCCTTAGATCATCTCCCAAGAGAAACAGCTATATTTAAATAGAAAAGTTTAAACTGTAGCTCTACAACAATCTCCAACAGACTATTCCTTTGTTTTTGATGATTCAATAACTCTTTACAGCTACCCCAGCAAGTAAGGACTTACAGAAGGCTGGGGTACATACCTACATGGCTCCAACAGGTTCTTGGAAGAGCCTTCATCTGCTGTTGTCCACGTTACGGGCTATATGACACCTTAGCCTCATGCATTAAAACACAGTGATGCTGTGATCCCTTGTTCAAATCTGCCCCTCAACGTCACCATTTATGGTTACTCTCATTCTGAATCTCATTACACACAAGGTCTCTCTAAAAGATGAGATACATGGGCTATGTACTCACTGACAAAAAAATAAGAGGTAAATACCACCACCTGCTTCACTAAAACTCATCTAAGAGACTGAAAGACGTGCTTCACACACTGGCAGTAAACCCAAACAGAGACAGGAAATTTAACTATTCAAGGAAAATATAATCAAAAAACATCACAAAACTCAAACTCAGGCACAAAGTTATTACATAACCCAGAGCAGTCAGTACCTCTTTCCAAAGTATTCCATGTCTGACTGCCAGGTTCCCAAACTGGAAGGAAAGCCAGTTCTGTTCCTGACTTAGCTAACACAGACATAATAACAGAACACTAACATTTTCCTTTTGGAAAAAAAACAGCCAACTATTTATGCTTTCCTGAACTTTAGTTACACCTTTTCAGTGAAGACAGCTACAGCTGCAGATTCCTTCCTGTAATGGTGCAACTATCCTAATACAGCTTTGTTGTTCTGTTAACCTTGTCTGAAGATTCTCATTTCAACTCAATTTTCACAAGCTTTTACTGCTCAACTCTTGGGATGACAGGAAAAAGACCAAAGGAACCATCCTGGTGATTAATACAGAAGAATTGAAGATTAGCCTTCAGCTTTGGCAGGTATCCTGTTACGGGACACAGTTAGTTAAGGGCTTCCAGCTATTCTTCAAAGCCAGCCATTCTATTTCCCTACTATGCATTGTGGGGAAAATCCCACCCATGAGAGATGGGAATCTGGGGAGGTATCATGGGTGACCAGGTTTCTATACAGGGCAATGGACCTGTTAATAACTGTTTCACAAGCTGGCTCCTTTACACTCTTTCAACATCCTCTCACCAGAGCCTTGTTTCAAAGATTTCAAAATAAATGGGCTTGGGGAGGAATGTACAAAAATGCAATCAGAAATCTACCTTCAAAACCCCCAACATTTCTTTTTCAGGAAGTGCAACCAGACCTAAAGACAGAGCTCTGAGCTTGGCACACAGCAGACTCAGAATCTACAGTATGTATCTGCCCTCACTCCAATACCACAGTCTCAGAAATCTCAACATTTAAATGTGTCTATGACCAACTGAAATGCACCACAGGATTTTTTTTTTGACGCAGGAGGCATTTCAAGACCATACAGCACTTCAGGGGAGTCTACAGTTCACATGTGGTGACCAACCTCAGTCTTTTGCCTTCTTCCTTTTTTGGGGGAGTTAAGGTTGCAGTCTTTATGCTTAAATACTACAACACACTTTTGCAAAACAAATTCCAACTAGCTGTAGATAGATACTATGGCAGTCAAGAATGACGACAAAGACAGACTTACAATCCCCAAGTTGGATATTTATGGTGACTGGTTTGGCCATTTGTGCTTTAGAGAAAACCACTAATGTTTTGTCCTGCCATCTAGGCAGACTGAAGGTTAACTTTTCTATCATGTCAAGAGACACACTGTTGTATCAAGTTGCAAACATCACAGTATTTTTAGATAGCACAGAACTGCAGGTTTTCTAGAAAAAAAACCAACCCAAACCAACCAATAAACCCAACAAAACCAAAACCCACAAAAAACCCCAGTCTGCATTTCAGGCAAATGAAGTTGAGCTGAGAGCCACGGACCAGAGTCTAGAGCAACAAAACTGTCACCGTAAGGGAAGTTCCAGCTTGCTGGAATCACACGTTCATTTCCCTTACTCTTTTTTTTCCCCCAAACACTTTCCTACAGAGCAGGAACAAGCCTTTTCATTCCTGAGGCACAGGTACACAGAAGTCTCTTCCCTGCTTGAGACAAGGACTGAGAAGAAATGACCCTCCCCACACTGACACACTTGGACTGTGCATGACATTACTGTGTGGAAAAGGCACTGCTGCCCCTCTCAACTCACTGCAGCTCCATGAGGGAAGGACTTCCCACAAGCAGCTTGTTAATAAATTACATGGTTGGTCAGCCTGTGGTGCCTGCAACCAAGTCTGACTTCATTGTAAAAACACTCAGTAATAGAAGGAACACTTATTTCATTCTGAAGACTCACTGTTACATGACGGCACAACTGCAGTGCTCACCAGTGATAAACAAGCTGCACCAAAAATAAGTCTTAGAACATGCAGGGACCTGGTGGCTAAAAAAAAGCATCTCCCAGGTCACAAAACAAGATAAGAACTAACTACAGCCTAACTAAAGAGCAGGCTCCTAAATCAACAGATTTAGGAGATGGCAGGCTTCAGCTGATGAAGTGCAACTACCCTCCCAAACGTATTTCATATTAACTGTGATTTTAACCTTCTAGTCTTTACAACGCCTGCTTCCATTTGTGACTGAAGCCTAAGCTAATCAAAGCAATTGCTTCATGAAAGAAATCCAAGCTTTTTCATTCTAAAGCTCAAAGAGAATAACTAATGGAAAATGACTGCAAGTAGGTCACATTCGTGTATAAAAGGGAATAAAAGTAGCTATAAAAAGAAACCAAAGGCTGTGAGAATTGTGCCAGTAGAGAACTAGTGGCGTTTGGAATTAATGGAATAAATAAAACTCGGTAACACATTAAAATTCAGAACACAATGACATTAGATGCAATTCAAATCTACAGTTAACTATTAAATCTCTAAAACAGACACTGCAGCATGCAAAATAAGCAATGTAAGTTCATTTGTGAACTAGTCTCAAAAGATGCACTTTGACTTGAAAATTAAGAGCTATCTCTTCAGACCAAAACATATGCTAGACCATTTTATTTCAGAAACAGCATTTGAACTTCAATTGCACCGGCAGAAACACGGGAGAATCCCTTCTCCTAAAGTCTTACAGGTACCTCAAATTCCCTTTCAGTTCCAATACTCACCGTGACCAAACCAACATTGGTATCATTTCCTACTATCTACATGAGAGCCATGAATCATCCTGGGTACCTTTAAGATGTTTCTTATCTCTTTCAAGACCACACTAGCTAAGCCAAAGGATATAGTATAAACCTCAGATTATGTAACACACACTTGGACATGCCAGCTTCATTTGATGCCAAAATGTAGCAGCAAAACAAGCCCCATCTCCAGCTTCCAGTCACTCTGGCTCACACATTGCACTATGCTGCCTCTCATTAAGTCTGAAATATTGCTGCAGTTCAACACCACCTTGATCTGACAGCATTAAGAAACAACACTACAAATGTTTTACAATTTTCAGTTGCATTTACTACGTGTGTACATAGCATTTAAAGACTGATTTGTCCAACTTGTTTCCATCAGCCCTTCTGAATCCTACCCTTGCCTCTAGCAGCTCTCAAATCCCAACCTGTTTCTTTTGACTTTGGCCACATAATCTGAACTATAACGATGTCCAATGTTTTGTATCTTTGACTACTTTCAGCCTCTCGCAAAAACAACAGAAGTTACACATGTCTAGTTTCAGTCTCAACTGCATTACAATCACCACTCCCCACTTTTCTCCTACACATATGGACAGTATAAATCCTTTGTGACAAAGCAGTTACCACACAGAAACATTTGGTTAACACAATCACAAAATCCATTACAAAGCCACTGTTTTTGAAGATGCTGTCCCATTCTATAGCCATGGCCTGGATTTCTTTGTCTGAATTACAGCCCTGTATCTATCTGGTCATCAATAACTGATTATCTGACTAACCAGACAGCCTCCAGCCACCAAGATCAGCTCACCTGTTTGATGATAAAGACAGTACTCAAGCTCTTGTCATCTAGCCTACACCAGAAGTTTCAATGAAAAATTAAATGGACTACTACACCTATCCCTTCAAGTTTATACACTCTCATTAACCCCATTCTCCACATGAATTTCCAAACCAGCTGTGACCATGTGCCAGAAAGCGAGCTGCAAACGGATTATTACACTTTCAGCATAAGCAATATAATTCTTACCCAGCACAAGCTTGCAGACAGGCCAACATAGTTGCCAAGGTTTCTGGAGGAAGCTGAGCACTTTTGGGCTGATCCTTCTCTGGAGCAAGGCCACCCAGAATAGATGGACATCTTCTCTTTAAGAAAGTCATACAGGCCTGGATGAAAGGTTCCTGAGGAAAAAAATGTTACCTTAATCTCCAAAACCACATCCAAGACACTATTTCAAACTTGGCAATTGCACCATGGAAAGAATTCCGCTAAGCTACTATAGTTCAGTGAAAACATTGAACTATCAGACCACAGACACTTTTAACAACTTTAAAGCTACTTATAAAATCGTTAAAGTGACTTAAGTTAGTCACTGAAGAGAGTGTAAAAATAAGAGAAAAATCCTGCTTTACCCCATGCTCCCGAATTTTATCTGTGAGCCATTTGTCAAGTTTGAGGTATTCCCGTCGAGAGGCAAGTGCAGCAAGGTCAATAACAAAGGCAAATGGAGTACCATTTAGCAGCATTGACAAGGCCTAAAGAAAGAAAATCAGAAGACTACTAGTGAAGACACACAGATACCCCTTCTCCTTTCTTCTCTTTCTAGTTCCCATACACATTTTAGTAAAGAAGTCTTATTATGACATGCTGCTATGCTTTCTTTCTCAAAAGATTGGTACTGTCAACTTCACTTACAGCTCACTTGTGAGACAAATAAGCAAGAGCTCTGATTTGAAATTGTAACTTGACCTTCTTTGAAGTGACCTTGTGCTGAGAGTTTTAAATTCCTCTGTGCTGAGAAAAACCACTAGCAAGTGGTCAAAAGCTACCACATTGATATTGCTACAAAGTTAAGCAGAAGAACCTAGCATTTTCCTGCAAACAGACCTCAACCACTTCAGAGATACTTGGAATATATCTGCTCCAAGAGGTCATCCCTGAACACTGACTGCTACAACAAAATTGACTTCAAGCAGCAGCTTGCGCTCTTGCACGTTGAGACACTCAGTTATTTTGCATCTAACTTCCGGAAGCAATAAAGGCTTCAAAGAAGTTAGTCACAACTTCTAGTCTTTTGTCAATGTGTAAAATCTAAAAAATAGTAGCATTCTCAAGAAATCCCCATTCCATTATGGTTAGCACTGCCATCTTCTCACAAACCTCTGATATATTCTACATTCTCATTTCAATAATAGTCAAGGTTAAAACAGTCAAAGCTCTTCCTGGATTCACACAGAAAGCAGTTCTGTTGTGCTGCTTCCCAAGGTACTTGTCAGCCAAGCCATGATAACCAACCCCACTACAAATACCGAGTAAAATGTGTTGGGCTCACAACAGGGCAGGCTGGAAGCGTCTGTAGTCAGACTCCACAACTCAGCTGAAGAGTACTTTAAGTCACATCAATGTAGGCTTTTTTTTTTTTAAGATGAGGGACAGCAGCCACAAATTAATTCAGACATGCCTAAACAATGTAATCCTTACTAAATTAGTCTAAGTTAAGCTTAGCTTTCCTTAAAAGATGAGCAAGTTTGTGTAAGACACCAGACAAAGAATAATGGCAGTATTTTGCAAAACTCACCTTCAAGTCTTGTGCCACGTCAAGAATACGCGACAGTTTTGCCTGGTCATACTGCTCCCCTCTCATGTACCATTCTGCCATGGCATGCATGATAAGCTGACGAATTGAAGGAGACTGACCCTGAGGAGAATTAAATTAGGATTGTACTTCATGATTCCATTCTTCATGATGGATCAATTACGTGAACATTCAACAGGGTATTTCACAACTTAAAAGCTTAACATACAAACATATTTACTCTTTAGCTTCAGAATTTGCTTCTGATTTGAGCTCTTTCTATGCAAAAATAAACTATCCAGGAGCTACAAGTAAAGGATGTGGCTGACTGCAAACTGTAGATACATACATCCCCACCTCTTTCCAGGACCAATTCCTCGCTATCATAGGCAAATCACTTTTACACTACACAAATATTTACAAAACTTCATGCCTGACATGATGTCCTGAAGTGAAAATTCAGTACCACACCTTAAAAAGGAAAACACAGTATCTAGTTCTTTGCTCCTACAGGGGCAATTTCAAAATACAACAGAAGTAAGATTTTTATGGCGGCAAGGGTTTTGTTTAAAGGAAAAGTGTCATGGAATGGCACCATGTCCCATGGCAACCATCATTCAGTGCCTGATCTGACACCTGCCCTGTGGAAAAATTGCCTCTTCTGCCATTTCAAGACCTCATGCAAAAGCACTTCAGATCTCTTCTACCCCTCATCCTTCAATTTAAAGACTTCCACCAGGAAAATATAAAACATTTATAGCATGACCTCAGAGGTCAAGCTTCTTGCCATTCACTCTACTCTAGATGAACAGGGAAACATGTTTGCTAAAGCAGATTCCCTCTGACCCCAGAGACTTCTCTGCTTTAAATTTCGTATGACTTCTCTTTGTTTAACTACCAGCGCGCACAATGATGAAGGCCACACCAAACAAAACATCCATTAGAAGTATGGGATTTGCACACACAGCTACCTATCTCTACGTATGGAAGCTCTCCTTGAAAAAGGTCAGCAGCAGTCCCAAGTTTTCAGAAAACACCCAGACTCTGAAAACTTCCTGTGGAGGTAGTATTTTTATGTCTAGAATAGCCTTCATCTTTTTGGCAAGTATAAAGGAGATTATTTTGGTTTAAACCTTCTCACATCTTACTACTTACCAGTTTTTACACTTTAAATGTGTGAGGTTCAGAGTTGAGGGGGTGGGGTAGGTGATGCTGTTGTGAAGTTTTGGGGGGTTTCTTTTAGGTTGTTTGGTTTTGCATTTTTTTCCTTCTTCTTAAAATAAAATTGTGGTCAACTTTGTTTAAAGCTAAAGGTTTAAAAAGTCTAACTTAACTTGGGTCTCTGTACTTTTCCAGGAATATTTTCTTAGTGAATATTATTGAAAACCAATCCATTGCTTCAAGTCAGGGAAGAGTCATCCCATGACTTTGAACAAACCATGGATCATTTACCTCTTGGGTTTTAAACTGATGCGTTCATAAACCAACACAAACGTTGTAACTGTTCAATCCATCTAACCATTTTTCAAGTTACAGGAACAAAACTACAGTGAAAATACTTACCTGTCCGTGCCATGCATAGTGCAAAATGATGGCTGAGTTGGGATGGTTGCCAAGGAAAATTGGCATGAGCGTGGAGATGAGTTCATGGCGCAAGGTATGCCAGGACGTGTTGATCTGCAATAAGGCCAATACCAGCATATCTGGGCAATGCTTGATAGGAAAACTGAAGAGCTGCTTAACCTGTTCATACTGCCCCACTTCTGCCAATCGTAACAGAGACTCAATCAAATCCAGGCTCTTCCTAACGAAAGAGAAGAAAAAA
>WAAE01006370.1:31263-82680 GCA_013400495.1 Nicator chloris | reverse complement strand
CTTTTAATATTTTTTCTTCTTAATAAAATATTACTTTGTGACATTATGGCAAAACCAAAATACCTTCTGCATCTGCACAACATTCCAGTAAGTCCATGGAGGGACTATATTTATACCTGTGCATTATGCATGTATATGTATATATTACTATACATATACAGACATATATACAGTCATACATATATGTCTGGATATTACCTCTGATAAAATATTTAGAGGAAACTGGAATTTACATGTTTTTCCTGCCCCCACAGAACATAGTAGCTATGCCATTTCTTTCTTTTTTTTTTTTTTTTTGGTTTTTTGCACTAAGTTTGCCTGGAAAAGAGAAGACATCAGAGAAGATCTCATTTAAATACTCCAGACATAAATATCTTCCAAGGTTAGGGTAAATCCTTTGCATCTTTAGCTAACAGGAATATAGTTACACCCAGCATTTCATCATCTGATACATTACACTGCTTTCTTTTGTTAATTAGGAACTAGGCAAAGTCCTAAATTGACTTTAAAGGAAATGTGGAAATTTTCTGCCAAAGTCAAATACTCTCAAGCCTTTTTAAAGCATCATATGAATAATTTTAGTAGAAAGAGATCCTATAACCAATATAGCAAAAGAGTTATGGTCTTCAAACGTATACTTTCTTTTTTTCTTTCTTAAGAAACGTGATTCGCCTTTAGTTGAGCATTTTAAATGTGGCTTTTTATCAATTGGCAATCTAGTGAAATACCGAATCATGAAATTGTCACTGGATTCAGTACTAGACAAAAAGTTGGCATTACTGATTTGTGTGTGTGTGTGCACTCTTAATTCTGCATTTTATACTGAATAAATATTACTTTCTAGTGTTCATGTAAGATAGGTGTGCCTATCCCAGTGCACGCGCAAATATGAAGAATTTCATCATTAAAGCAAAGGCATATTTTGTGTTCTGCAGGAAATAACAAGTAGTTGCTGCAGAGCAAAAAATAATATGATCATCTTCTCACGTTATTTCTTAGAGACATGAAAACCTCTTCAGTAAGCAATGATATGAGAGTCTGGAACTTGGTTTTTACCTTAATGCTACTTTTTCAACGTAATTTGCACTAGGCAGCATCACCGCATATGTAAACTCACCATTTAACTTACTTCCTCTTTTGATTGCATAAACCTTCCCAGGGATTGTTGTTTTTAAGAATCATTCAAACCTTTGGCAAGAAGATTTTAACATTTCTGGCTTTCTGATTGCCAATTGCCTGCTTGAATAACACCCTATTTGTCTATACAATAAGAATTTATATATCATGAGAAAAATCATGAATCCTAAAGGGGAAATTGTGAAAATAAATTGAACTGACATATAGAGGCAAACTCATTGGCTTATGCAGAAGTAGTCAGGATATTCACACAGGGAAAAAGTGATGTAAAAAGCATTTTTGAATTTTTAAAAATAGAGAAAAATCTCATCATTTGACAAAACACATTGTTTTCACCTAGCTGAGCTACCATTTGAAATCTTTTGGCTACTTTTTTAAGAAGAACAATTAAAAAAATATCAAAATATTACAAAATGCTAAGTCAAACTGAATGCTGTTTTGATTTCATTTTAATGCCCAGAATTATCATTTCATTTGTGGCACCGAGTGAATATGTTCTGATTTCCTCAGCTTTTCCATCATCTCAAGTAATATTTTTTGTAGTTCCTTCTAACTTTCAGTTTATTAACAATCTCAAACAGTACTAGAAAGATAGAAAGTGATTACTATTATAAAAATATGTTTTGAATGGCCTAAAGAGGGTAGAAAATGTTTTGCAGACCAAACTATTCATATTCAAACCTATATCACAAAGACAACACATGGAGGAGTATCAAATCATGTTTCGACATCAGTTCTTAGAAGGAGATGTTCTCAAATTCTCAAATCCCTCTGGATTCCATAATTTACTAGATATTAATAATCGTCATTTATTTTAATAATTTTGCATTTTACATAGTCAAATTCTTTGTGATGCCCTCAAAAAAGATTTATTTGCTATGCAGTATCACCTACCATTCCGTTAGTTATGTGTCAGTATTTACGTGTTTCTCTCTGAAATATTTTCCATGTCTATGATGATATTGAAAATATTAATAGTAATCTAAGATAGTCTGGGCTGAATTGAAAATTCAATACCGATGACCATTTTTCATGGAGACAGACCTGCCCTTACTTGCACTATTTCAATAATGAATGAGATTTAAAAAAAAAACAGGTATGAGAATTGAGCAAAATTTGAACAAAGCTTTTTTTTTTTTTTTTTTGCAAATACTTGTGTGTCTGTTGGACAACTATCTGTATATTTGGTGGTAAATACCTCTGTGTACATACATGTACATGTATGCACAAATGGGCCGTGTGGATGTAAAACAAACACAACACAGAGTACTAAGAAGACGTTGCCTCTAAGTATGATGCCCACAATACCCATAGGTTGGATTTTATGTAAAGTTTCTTCACCCAGGGGATGACTGGACACTGGAATAGGCTCCTAAGGGAAGTGGTCACAGCACCAAGCCTGACAGAGTTCAAGAAAGGTTTGGACAATGCTCTCATGCACATGGTGTGACTCTTAGGGTGGTCCTGTGCAGGAGCAAGGGTTGGACTTGGTGATTCTGATGGGTCCCTTCCTCAGGAGATTCTGTGATTCTGTAATTCTATGTCCAAACAAAGACACCTTGGGAATGCATAAAGAAATAAACCTAAATGGTTTTAGTTGTGAGCTTAGAAAGCATCTACAGCTATAGTTGACTGTTGCTTTTCCCCTGAGGGCATTGAAGGCATGATAGTACTTCTGTCTAGCACTGAGCAATAATTCAACAACCAAATTTAGCAGTAATTCTTCCAGATAATCACTAAGGAGTGCATGGAAGCTGGTGCCAATCTAATCCAAAATCTACTAGACTCAAGAGGTGCTACAAATGAGAAAAGAATCAAAGTTTATCCAAACCATTCTCTAGGATGAGTGCTATGTATGTGACACTAAAGCATTGATGCTGGGTCTCCTGTTAAGCTCTAGCTGATTCATAAGGGAATGATGAGGTATTGTTCACTTAAAAACTCAAGTCCACTCTAAGATTGCTAAGTACAGATTTAGAAGAGAGAAATTTAATCTCATACTTGTGTAAAGTCTGTCCCCAAAGTACTCCACCCTTTGAACTTCTCCGAAGAAAAGAAAATTTAAAATGCAGCCCAGGAGTCAGTATCTCTAACTTAAAGCCTTCTTTCTGAAGGGAATTGTATAACTGAAATTTCTGAAATATCCGTAGGGTAGAGCTATGAGGAGGCATCCAGAATCCAGAAAGTCGTGCATAGGTCACATCTACAGATGTTTTTTCAAAAGTATGATACCTCAGAATAAAATTGGATTTTAATATTTGAATAGAAAATAGAGACCTAAGAAAATTAACTACATATCTTTTGGTATTGGGAACATTTTTAGCACACTTAAATAATGTATTAAATATTTTAAAGCTAATATAAACATTAATTAACGGCAAACAACATTTAGCTGGATTCATATGTACAATGCTGAAAAAAACTCAGAAGTCTTTCTAAAGACTATCAAAGATGTTTTAAAGATACATGCAAAGAGAAACTATTTTTAATTGATGTCAATATTTTTCTCCAAAATTCATTCAAGGAATATGGATTCTGCCATTCTGAACAAAATGTCATATTTAATTAACTTGTATGCTTAATATTTGCATATCTAGGTTGAGGCACAGATCAAAGTAGATGTGCAGTGAAGAGTACGGGTGAGAAACTCAGTTCCTCCCAGCAGACTTGAACGGGTTTGTTGGATGGTGTTGGATGGCTGCTTATGGTTTTTCAAATCAATCAGATCAGGCAAACCTTTACTTGCAGTAATAGCACACTCATGGAGCACAGAGGGGAGGGAAATCAATTAATTCCTGTGTCAATCACAGCATATTTCTGTCTCAGGGGTGAATAGGCGAGCTGGGATAGTCGATGTGTAACAGTGGGCGCCTTTTGCTGATGCTGAGCTGTGTTGCCGTACTTGCAACTGTCATCGTCCTCATTCTTCTGGGTTTTATGAGGAGGTCTAAAGTGTTTGTTCAGTGTGGCCAGTACATGTTAATTCAATCAAAGATCAATGAAATATTAAGCTGCTGCATCAATATCCTACTTCCAGTTCTTTGATGTTCTACATGATCTAATAATGGGTGGGGGAAAAAGTACCAGGAAGGTCTTCTCATTTCTTCTTCTTTCTTCCTAAAACTGCTAACAGAATTCAAAAATGCCCTAAATATGTCTGCCATTTCAGACTTTAAAAAATAAAGAAACCTTATATTTTGAAAGGAGTCTCTTTTGTAGTACGTGTGCTTTGTTCTGAGTGTTTTACTTCCTTTACTTGCTGATAGAGTTTGCCTTGATGAAAGAGCTGTAGCTACTTCTTCCTGCAAAAAGTAGAAATGAGAAGTTTCACTGGAAGTTTCTGAATGGGTTTTACTACTTTTAATTGTACAGAGTGCTTTTAGAGAAATTTGAGGATCCTCTAAATTGAGAGTTGTAGTCTTTGGTCCAACAGCATATTTCTCTTTGAGTTAACAATACTTACTTCGTGAATCAGAAATTGTCAAAGGTGTATCCGTAAAAAATAATGTGCATTCTCATTATTAATGTCCACGTGTGCTGGTGAACTACATGTTCAAAGCAGAATATCCTAAAATTCACACAGCTTAGCAGTAATCACTCGGATCTCTAACTCTCTGATTTAAGTGCATTATGCACAAACTTTTGACCTAAAACCAAGGACAGCATGAGTTCCTCCAGTGAGTTTTCTGAAGGGACACTAATTCCTATTACGTCAGACAGCTCCATTTGAATAAAATGATCTCTGTTTTCAGCTGCACGGCTGCTCTTTGGGAAGCACAAACTTCCAATGGCTCTTGATCACAGTGTCATCAGTAGTACCATGTTCTTTATCGTAAGGGAGAATGGTGCAAATTTTACTCTGATAATGATTTTTTTTCATGTTTTACACTCACAGGTGTAATAGAAGAGCTGTATCTGGTTGATTTTGTGGTTTAACGCATGAAAAGTAAGAATAAGAGGTGTTGATTGGTTTCCTGCCTTTGGAAGGACGGTAGATTTAAGAAACTGACCCTGAACATAAAGTAGAACTTGTCTCTCTCCTGAAATTTTGTGGCCAAGAGCCAGAGTTCACATTTCTAGATCATATACATGTTAATACAGGTGGAATTGCATTACTGGAATGAAAATTACAATACAAATCAAAAATCATTGTACACATTTTCTTGCAAGTGAGGGCTTTTTCCACATACAAGATACAAGCAGAAATAGTTCTTTTGTTATTCTAACAATTTAAATTACAGCTTATATACCTTATACAGGAGAAAATAGAAGAACAGGAATTCTAGCTGAAGGGCCAAGTACTGCCTTCATTTCCTCTAAAACATATTAAAACAATTTTATTTCTGTATAAGAGGCGAAGTGATACTTTGAGAAATGAATATATTTCATTTTATTGCAGTGTTTTGAAAGTTTTATTTTTGGGCTGCATATAACCTTAGCAAAATGAAAATGAGCTCTGCTGTGTCTGAAGTCTTGTCCTTCATGCTTTGCCTCACATACAATTCTCTTTTCTTGCAGCTATTTTATTCACCAGATTAGGTCTTGTCATCTTTGCAATTCACACAACAGGAAATCAATAATTAATTATGGATAGGTAAAGCAATGCCTCACTGATTGCCTAAAACATCCAAGACTTGCACTTTATAAAACCACTGGGGATAGTTTCCTAGCTGTTTCTCACTTGAATAGATTTGGCAAGTAATTAGCACTATCTCTCCCCTCATCGTGTGTCTCTTCATAGCTAAAATCAAGGGATGAGGTGCAAAAATTAAGGTACAAGATCTGTGATTAGAAGATGATAACAATGCACATCAAAAAGTGCATTAGAAAAAAGTCACCAAGACCATCTGTGGTATTTTGAAAGAAAAAAAATGGAGGATACTCTGAGAAGAATATAGTATCCCTTGCACTCCAATGGAAGAGAAAAACAGGGAGAGAAAATATTGTAGATTATTTTGAGGTGGAATGCTGACACTAGGAGAATAATAGTGTTGCTTTCAGAGAAGCTGAGATGGAGGCTGGGAGGTACATGTCTCATTTCGAAAAAAATGAGTTTAACCACCGATTCTGAAAATATCACTTCAAAGAGCCTACAGAAAACTTAATAATCCTCAGCCAGTGCCAGACAGTTTTGCTGCAGTTAATGACTGTCTGACTAGGAGCCCTTCTTTAAGCCTCATGCTGCCCTAAATACGTATTTCAATATGTATTTGTACTTCAGCTTCTTAGGCAATTGAACTTCTGCTGTGTCTGGGATGCAGAGACTGTCACTTATAAGTAAAAGCCATTTGTACACTGAAATTCAGAGTAAGAAGACAAGAGGAGCTGAGGTCAAGCCCACTGCACCAGATAGGAGACAGAAGCACTGCGTGTGTCACACAGCTGCACCAGCCGTGGGGCAGCATGGCAGGCCCAGCAGCTGGCACTGGGACAGGGGACTGAGGGTCCCTGGGAGAGCTGGCAGCTCCAGTGGTCACATCTACAGATGCTGGCCTGGTCCTTCCCTGCCTGGCCCTGCTGCTGCTCTTTGACTTGGCTCAAGTGATGGCACTGCTTCCGTGGGGTTCTCAGCAGAGTCTCCATCCTCTCTCCCCAGTTAGGTCTGTGCAGGGGAGGAGGGAGTGGCCTTCCTCAGAGGCTCACACAGGAGTGGGACTCCCAGCATGACCTTTGACCAGCAAACAGCCGGCTTTATCATCATCGTGAAAAGGCATGGGAAGCAAGCTGTGCTTTCCTTTAAACACTTTGGCTAACTTCTCATCCTGACACCAACTCCTGCTCTTTTATCCAAATTAATATAATATTTTTAAAGCCCCCAAACTTGATGAATTTCTCTTTTTAAAATAATCTTCTGGCTTCCATAAGTTGTGGAAATGAGACTATAAGCACAAAGACTAAAATCTTCAAATTAAGATGAGCTTCAGTGATGCATGTCTTCACTTTGGGTCTGTTGATTTTGAGTGCTTGGCTCCTAACTCTTTGGGATAGAAGGGGAGACACAACACTTGGAGTCAGCAGCCCTTTTGAAGCCATTGAAGTTACTCCAGAATGAAGGATTTCAACCAAACAGACATGTAAACTGGGAGAACACCAGGATCTTCCAGGCTCAATCCCTACTCTTCTCTTGAACAACGTATCTTGATTTACCTCTTTGGAAGCAAAAGATAAACTCCTAGGAGTAAAAATGTTAATACTTGTCAGAATTATAGAGTAACTGATGGCAGTAAAATAATGTTTATTCATAATACATCATAAAGCAGATCAATGCCCAGGAATTCTTTTCTGGTTTTGAGTTTTTCTGGAAACAACACAAGCAAATCCAGAAAGAACAATACTTTCTGGAGTTATTTACTGTTAATAGGATTTGACAGTGTAAATTCAATTTGAATTTTTAAATTCAAAGAAAATGTTAAAAAGTACCTTTGGGTTTAAGTTAGATAGTTTATCTAAAACTAGTTGGTTTGTTTTTCAGGAATGTTTCTAGACTTTTTGAAGCTGTAAGAATTCAGTTGAAATCCCTCTTCCAAAGTAAATACTGTTCAAGTACAAAGGCAGGGGCTTTTTTAGAGAACGGTTGTCTCGCCATCTCTTCCTCAGCATCTCACATTTCCTTGTCACCCCCTCCAGTGATGCACAGGTCCTGTTGGTGGGGGCTAGTTAGCTTCCTCCTTTGCTGGCATGGGGCTGGCTTGGTATCTTTGTTGAGAAACACTGGGAAATGTATCTATTCTTTCTCTTTTATTAAAACAAAATAATACGATCCCAGACCATAAACCCTAATGATAAGTAAGGGTGGTTGTTGGTGATCGTAAAAAATGCATTCAGAAATCTCATGTGAGAGCTCCATGAGATATTTATGTGGATCATCCCAACCTTGTGACCATTTTAGATTTCTCAGTACAGTCAAGTCGTACACATAATTTACATATGGCAATGTCTGTAGATTATTTGATCCAGCTCTAATTTCTGCTGTGTCCTCTTAGAGTTGTGACAGCAAATTCCCACTGAAGAATTGCCCAGACCTGTGTAAGTCTGATGAGCCTTGACTTAATTCACATCAGATTTATCTTTTGCTGTAGACAGCGTCACACTGGTGCACAGCAGTCAGGATGTTTCATTTAACCTGACAGTGGTGCTTGAGCTGGTGAAGGGAGCAACACCAACAACTCAGAGCAGTGTCTGGCTGAGTTTCAAAGCGAGGAGATCCTACATTGCAGACTTAAAGGCACTTTGCCTTGTTGCTGTGTCACCTACTTCTAACACCACAGTGGGTCTTGTTACTGATCCCTGCAAGAGGTTGTCTATCAAAACTTCACGTTTCTCCAGCTTATAGCCATTACAGGAACAGTTATTCCTGTAATTAATATCTTGGCACCAGTGAAAAGCTGGCTTATGGGTAAGGAAGTAGGATGACAAAGCAAGTCTGGTCCTATGTGCTTCAAGTTGTCTGTAAAATGCCTGTTAAATCAGGTTACAAGAAGATCAGATCTGAAGCAAGAAGTAGCATGCTGGAGAGGTTGCAAATTTCAGGAAGGCAGGATACAACTATTTCTAGTTTTTCAGGCCTTAGCTGGTTTTTTTTAATTGGATTTGTTGAATCATTTCCATTTTTTTCTCTCTAGTAGGAATTTTCTCTTTACAAGCAGTTGCTCTTCTCTGTTCTTGACAATGTTGAAACAGCTGTGGCCAGGAGTCAGAGCAGACTCTGCTCAACACTGAAAGATGCTGAGCCATCATAGAGCCATCATACATCATACCTTTTCTCTAGACCACTCAGTGCTTTTCAAGTCAGTGTCTTCTTATAGCAGCTGATCAGCGTAATCAGTCAGAGGATAGGGCTTGTTTTCACTTTTGCTGCATGGCTCATAGTACATGGACCATTGTGGGATTTCTTTCTGAGTGGATGCTGTGAGGTATCCAGGTTAGGCACCATACTCTCCCTGACTCCTGGACATTCCTTGGCCACCTCACTCCTCTATTGCCTGTGAATTCTTCAGGCAGGAGCTCTGGTTCTGTGTTGGGTCAACATGTTGTCAGTTCCCACCAGGGCATAATTTAATTCAGTCTTCACAATGTTACTGTACTACAAGAGAGAAAATGGTGTGTCTGATATCATCCACCTCCACAAATTGTCTCCTCAAATCAAAGACTCCACTACCAGTGACTTCTGAAAATTGGAAATTCTTGCAAACACTATAGAAATCTGCTTTCCATTTTGCCCTTACATTTTAAACACAAAGAATATCAAGAAAAGAAAGAAAAAAAATATATTTTCATGAGACACATGCAATAGGTGTTTGGCTCAATAAGTTTAGCCACCCTGACAAAATAATTATTTTCCCATGGACCTGACGAAAATGATTTCCTTTCAAAATGACTGAAAGTTGAAAAGGGAGATAAAGAACCTGTTCACCCCTTAAGCCCAATAAAAAGTGATCAGAGAGACTGCAGTATCACTTTCATTTTCTATAATGATCATCCAACTCCCATCCCAATTTTAATCCTGCAGCTTTTCCAAGAGGATGTTGTCAGAAACATGTCACTGCCAATGCAGCTTTAACATTTGGACTTTATGAAGTATAATTGATATAATAGTATAATGAATATATTCAGTAGAGTCAATGTACAGACAAATGCCCAGTAGAAGATGTGTTGGAAGGATGTATTATAATATAATACAATATAATACAATAATAATGGTATTTCTGAGCTCTGGTTGTTCTCTGTCCTCCTGTAGTGTGCAGTTGCCACCTATTAATTAATTACTGCCATTTAACAAATACATCCATTCTGTAACAGAATTGCATTGAATTGCTTTCCAATTTGTCAATACCTTTTGTCGTACTCTTCCTCTCCTAGATCACATTTGTGGCTAGTAAATTGGTTTCTTGAATTCAGTCTCACATACTGTGGTCTTGACTTCACTTTCTTCTCTTAGGACTCTGCTGTATACTGTACCTTTAAGTACCCAAATCAATTTAATTAAATTTCATTACAGGCAGTAGACCTGAAACAAACTAATGAAAGCAGCCATCATGTCAGGTAGTATTTATCTAGCCATTAAATTGAAAATATCCCCTTTAGGCTCTTAAAATTAGTTTCAATATTTAATATTAATAGCTTTTGGAATTGTTGATGGAGATAGTTTTAATAAATTTGTTACAAACTGTTTACAAGGAAAGAAGGTTGTTCCTTGCAGCAGAAGAGAGCTAAAGATAACTTAAAAGTGTTAGGGTTTTGAAATACTGTGAGGTCTGGGAGCTGCCCACAGTCTGTTGAAAAACACCATGAAAGTCATCATACAGTGGTAGGAGTATGCCTTGTTTAGTCAAAAGCAATGCCAAGCCAGTACAAAACTTGTCTTGAGTTTATTGTTTGCCTCATTTGAGCTGATTTGGCTTCCCAGCTTGAGAGTTTGTAGTAGAATTTATTTGAAGACCTCATTATAAGCACTACTGTCACCAGAGAGAAAAATGAAAATTTGCAGGGAAGAGAAGGGAAAACATACGCTGCAGAAAAGACTGCTAGTGCCAGCATCCTGAGCAGCTCTCCTTGCTGCTCAGGCACCTTGCAGTGCTGTGTCTGAGGAAGCAACGTTGACAAAGTACCTGTGGATATCCTGCACAACAAAACTGGTGCCATGTGCTACTCCTGCAGAGTCCATGGGATGGTGCAGGTGGCAGGGATTTATTTCATCCGCTTCCCGTCAGAACCAGGCTGCAGGTATTAGTGTATACAATACTGATGGAATAGGCAACAGGAAAAAGACTTTGGGGAAGACTCTGATCACTTTTATCTGAATGATACACCAGGGTTTTCCTTGAGGGAACGAAGAGTGCAAAAGGAGAGCATAATTGGCCGTGAATGTATCCAGATCCACAAAACTGGAAGCATTTCTACCTTGCTCTTTGTAAGCATGGTTGATGTCTCTCGTTTTGCAGGCAGACAGTAATAAATGGTGCATCCCTTTTCCTTTTGTCAGATCTGAAGTCTGTCCTCTTCATAGCTTCCCTTTCTTCAGTCTGTTTAAAAGAAAATTTATTTTTAACAGAAATAAATTCTGTTGTAGAAAACTACAACAGAGTGAGATATAGTCATCTTTCTTGTAAGAAATTCTGATCCCAGAGAAGGAGAAAGAAGGAAACTATTTTTCTTCATCAGGGTAAAGGCGTGGGCTTCTCACATGTTTGCTCCTTCAGTTTCATAATAGAGAAATCAGTGCACAAGTTATTGTTAACCAGAGACAAAAAATTAAGGCTGTATGTGTTACTTGTCGTCTTGATGCTTGGATAAGTTTATTGGCTTTAAGCTATTCATTACAACTCTAACTATAAACTATTATGTCTTCTTTAAAATACATCTATTTTATACATATGTACATATCATAAATAGTAATTTCCAGTTTGATTTAAGAACTTCGGGCTTCACAGGTGTTTTTCTTCCATTATCATGAGCCCTCCCTCTAGCTTGGAGGATGTGGTTTGTGTAGAAACTTCTTTTTGGAGACTGGATATAGATTGGAACGGTTGTATATAGAAAACTTTGGTTTAGGGAAGTGGTGTCAAAGATCGAAACTTCTTTTTTCAAGTTACTCTTATTAATGAACTAGATTTCTCCTTATATTTTCTTATCTGATTGTGATTAAATATGAGGTGCAGTTCAGTGAAGCGTCCTAAGCGTGAGTTATAGAGGACAGACAGTCACTACTGACTCCAGAGAAAGTCCTGACGGTACTGTAAAAGCCATAGCCCAGATTTCACTCCTCCTCATTTTTGTCTTTGAAATTGCAACTGAGATACACCCCTGTTTCTACAAATGTATTTCATGCGGAATACAGACATTCAGCACCTGTCGTTAGGTGTCACCTCTGTCCTAATTTGTTTATAGCATTTCCCTCTACAAGAAGTATGAGTATCTTCTTTCCTCCTGCTGTGTCACAGTCTTGCTGAGTTCTCTTTTCTAAGAGTCTCGTGGAAAGAGGATTTGCAAGCCATCTTCTCTTCCAAGAGCCAGCTTCTCATGGTTTCTGTGGATGGAACGAAGTCAGACAGATAGCTTGAGCAAAGGCAGAGCATGGGAAGGGATGGGATTAATTGCTGGATGTGTGGAGTAGCTGAGTTAGGGGATGGACATATTCTTTACTACCCCAACCATGAATTATTCTTCTGTAAGCAAGAGAAAAACTCCAACTGGTTTTTGGTAATGTTTTATTGTGGTTATATTTATTCAGAATTTCATTGCAAAACTTTTGTTTAGCACCACTTTTGTTTGTGCTTGACTCAATTTCCACTGAGCCCAAGAGAAAGTGGGCATTTTTAAAACTGTGTGAGACTGGGAAATCTCAATGTTAATGATTTAGATTTAAAATTAAGCACTGATAAAGACAGTTGCAATCTATCAGTATTGAAGGCATTTGAAATGTTGTCATTTAATAAGAACACTATTAGAAGTCAGTTTATGCCATCACAATAGTTTCAGACTATATGTAATATGTTTTTAAAAATGCAAAGTACATTATTTTGGATTATTGGATTACATTATGGTGCAGGAATAAAACATGAATCATTGAAACTTTCCCTTTTTTATTTTTGAACTAGCTGTTTCTAGTATTTGTATTACTTTGTTGCATTTTTTAATACCATTAACATAGTTTTAAGTAGAAGGAGTAGAATTTGATTCTGTACACCTTGAAGAAAGCTGGAACAAGGAAAATGCATTGATTCTTTTTCTCTCGTGTGTGAACAAAAGGGCAGTTAGTATAACTAAGCTAAATAGATGTGCAGTCTGGTAATCCTGGAACTTCCAATCTACTTATTCCAAAACCTCCCTATAAAATGGAAAATATTTCAAGCCAGAATGCTGCTTGTATTGTGAAAATAGAGGTGTGGTAAAAAAGGCAGAACTGCTAGACAAATAGCATAAAACAGTGTTAATAATTTGAGTCTGAGACGTGTTATTTTATAGAATTTTCTCCATTTATTTTTAATCTTGCTGTGTCAGTACAGTCAGCACATCCTGTCCTGCACCACTAACTATATCCACACCCAGTGGCAGGAGGAGACAGCAGCCTGCCGGTGTATCTGTAGTGAAAACACCCGGGAAAAATACTCTGCTCAAAGCGGGGAGCCGTGTGGCGTTTGCACTGACCATTGTCACCGCTCTTGGTGTTGCAGGACGGATGGTCACAGTATCACTTTGTAGCCTCATCTTCAACAATAGAGCGGGATCGGCAAAGACCCTACTCCTCATCCCGCACGCCCTCCATCTCTCCCGTGCGCATGTCTCCGAACAACCGCTCAGGTAAGGCCAGGCAAGGGCACAGGTAATCCACCCATCACCGTCGTTCTCCCTGACTGCTGGATTTGTTGTTAACTCTGCTGGAAGGGCACAAAGTGTATTCTTTACTGTCACCAAATTCAAAACAGGATTTCAATTTTTTTTCGTTAGCACCTGGTAAAGTTTTACAGAAGAAAGATTATTCCATAACGTTTTGTCATAAATTCTCCCGAAGTGTTTTCTTGATAAGGATTACAATCTCGGGGCAGTGGTATCCATTGGTAGCACCAGGGAGTTCTGTTGCTCACTTTCTAGTCAGGAAAGCCACTGTGTGGTTTATGACCATTTTACACACTAAGCAGAAGTTTAAAGACTTCTGTCAGCTTTTATTCTGTGTATGTTTGTATACATATGCATATGTAAGTTTCACAGATTTGTCTACACATCATCCTGTAACATCAGTAGCACATTTACACCAGCTGTTATCAATTCTGTATGATCTGCACAATGAACTAATGTAAGTATCTCAACTAATGCTGTAGTGCAAATTAATTTTTCTATCTAGAAATCGGGTAATCTTCCCCTCACTTTATTCTAAGGTAGAGCATACCTTCATTAGATAAAGCCATTCCCAGTGAAAAATTTTCCAGATAAACAGAGTACACTGTAAGTCTTTCAGTGGCCTTTCTGCTGCTGGATCAATCAAATGCTGTCATTCCATAGGTACACCAAGAGTTTCGGATTAAAATTGCCAAACTTGTGATTACCATTATGCTATAGTTCGTTTTTTTAAGAAAATTGTTTTGTTAATTATCTAGAAGCTGAATCTCAGTCCTGCAGAACCACAGCTGAAGAGATGTGAAAATGTAGCCAGAAGTACAGGGAGAGCTGCAATTGTGTTTCTAAAATCTGCCATTACACAAGTCCATAAAAGGCTCTTGTTCCTTTTTTTCTTCTCTAAAATGTCATCTTGACTGTAAGTGCAAGGTACTTGAAATGTCTGGCCCTGAGATCTTAGTTCTCTCTCTTGCCAGAACCATCTTCTCACTACTGTTACTCTAAATTTTGGATGAAATTTTACTGCTGTCATCAGTTATCCTAAGACTGGAAAAGCACAAATAATAGTGGCTGTTTCTGAAGGAAGTAGAGCCCATGTCATTACACACCAGTCAGCTCAATGTCAGTCTAGAAAATTGCTGGAGCAAGTAATCAGAACCTGAGCAGCTCAAAGGTAGTAGGAACATAAGGTATTACTGAAATCTTGGAGTATCTATTTCTACATAATAATGTAAGTTGCTGTGTGTCTGGTAGCATCCATATCAAATGCAAACCAATTGCTCTTACTAAATCCATCTGAATTTCTGCTATAACATAATCAAAGCACTTTGCAGATAGAAAAGTCCGTAAGTACAATATCCTATGATCAGTAAGACTCTTTACACAACATTTTTATGGACAAGCCTAAGGCAAGCTAGCCAACAGTTCAGAAAACATCCTGTGTGGTAAATAAAAAACTTACTGAAAACCATTCACAAGGAAAGGGTATCGTTTATTGCCAAAATGACAGAATGCTGTGCTTGGAGCCTAGCTTGGGTCCAGTACTCTTCAGTGGTTTTAGTAATGACCCAAATAATATGCAAAAGTTACTTATTACCTTTGTGGGTGACATAAACCTGGGAGAAACTCATGTTCTTTGAAGGGAATTATTGAAATGCAAAGTGATCCTGAGAAATTGGAGGTAGTGTTCAAAGGGGCAAAAATAACCAATCCTTTAAAAATAAATTATAAGGAGAATTTCTGACTAGATGAAAGTTCTTTAGAAATTATCTGGGGATTTTTGTCAGTTGCACACATGTATTGGAAGGTCGAAAAATCAGGATATGAGAATATACTGAATGGACTGTAATTGTTTAACCCAAGTCAAAGAGACATGAGATGGAGACAGTGGGAAGAGGAACACACCAAGTCTTCAAGCATGTAACAGCCAGCCATGAAGAGGATGATGTGAACTTTTTCTGCTTTCATAGCAGAGAAATGGAAATAATGAGCAGCAAGGAGTCAGGCTAGACATTAGGGAACATTTCCTAGCAGTGGGGAAAGAAAGCACTGGAACAGACTGCTTGGAGCAGTTATGTGATCTCTGTCATTAGACATCTTCAGTTCCAGATTAAAATCTGTCAAGAATTATGTTGGTATACTGGAACCTACCTTGGGGTAAAGAGTTGAAGAAAACGAACTCACACCGTCCCATCCATCCCTAGGACTGGGTGATAACAGGCTCAAACTACTGTAGAGAGCTCTTCTTTTCTGTGTCCTTTAAGAATTTGAGCAGAAAAACATGATATCAATTTTCAGTCTAATATCAACTAAAGTCTTCATCTTTGCTTCCAGTAAAAACTCTGAAAGAGGGTGCTTCTGCATTTTAACACTTACTGGAAAGTAGTTTTCCTCTCATGGGAAGAGCAAGGGAATTCCCAGAGGAAGCAGAGAGAGATGATTTTATCTGTATCAGTCAATTTTGTACAAAACACCGGAGTGTTTATAACCATTCCCAGAGTATGTGAAACAAAATGTGTCTCTGTGCTAGCAGCTTTTTCAAGGCCTGCTCCCCATTAGATTCAAGCTGCCATTAGCTGATTTGGTAGTTTAACGTCATGTTTCTTTCTGTCTGCTGGATTATCAGCTTTAGATTTACATCACTATTGACAAACTGTTTAAAAGCAATCCCCAATTCTAATGGCTTCATAAGAAAGAACATCTGTCCTGCATTTGCTCTGTAAATTCAGAGGCCAGAGCTGGCAAAACCAATCGAAGCAGAACCCAGCATCACTTGTGCTTCCCTACTCCACAGTTGAGTGCAAGTACTTCACTGTGGCTTAACTAAAATGTAACATGGTTTAGAGGTGATGGAAGATACGCCTCAAGGTCAAGATTCACAAAGAGTTTAGCATTTTTAACTTTACCTTTTTAATTTTTTTCCTTGTTTTTGAACAAAGGCATTGTTACTGTTTTTGAGCTTCTTTTTACATATCAAATATGTACTTAAGTAATTTTTGTACTGCTGTGCCCTTACGAGGCTCTGGAGGGCTCTGCCACTCACCCTGTGCTCCTTCTCCTGCCCTCCACCACAGGGAAAGTGCTCTTTATGTACCAACACCTAAATATATTGAAGTCAGCTTACTTGAAAGCCATTATTTTTTTTCCTTTTTGCTTTTCTCCTTTTCCTAAGCATTGCAAGCTCTAAGGCTTCATGATCAGTGTCAGTGATCACCTCCACATTCTCCAGTGTGTGAGACTCAAGCGTAAAACCCAGTTCTCTTTTTTGTTACCTGTACTTCCCTCCTTTTAGCTGTACCATGAGTATAGGTGATGAAGGACTTAGTTTTAATAAAAATAGCTAAAAGTAGTGGTTGTTGCTTTAATGGCACATATAGATATTTAAAGACAGAGAAATCATTTGAGTTACCTTTAATTGTTAGGCATTCTTTGGTATATGTTTTTGAGGGGGACAAAGGCTTTCTTTTCTTCCCTTTTCCATTAGCATAATTTAATTGGTTTGTTTATTTTCAAGAGAAAAGGGAAGAAAACAATTTTGTAAGGGTTTTTTCCACACAACTGAAAGTTAACAGTCTTTTCAATGGAAATAAAGTAACCATTTTGAGGAAAAAATGGAAGAGGTCATACCAGAAAGTTTTGACAAGTTAAAGAAATTGAAAACCAAAAGGGAAAAAAAATGGTTGTTTTTTTTAATAGCAATCATCTTAGATGTTGAATGTAAGTAAAAAGAAATTTAACATTCAGAAATAAAATTATGTTTGCAGTTGATTGTCTAATGAATATATTTGTCTTGCCTTTGAAATAACAGGATTTCCTTCTTTTCCTCCATAACGTGGTAGTGTTTCTTCAGTCAGCTTCATGTTAGAAAACTAACTGATAGAAACTTTCCTGAAATGCTTACTCAAGACTTAAACCCTACATTTAGTCATATATGATTAAAAAAAAAAATCCATTTTTGTTATCTAGCAAGTGCCCCAGCCTCACCCCGGGAAATGATCAGCCTAAAAGAAAGAAAAACAGACTATGAATCAACTGGAACTAACGCCACTTACCATGGAAATAAGGGAGAACACACTTCTAGGAAAGACACCATGACAGGTGAGATTTTGCTTGCATAGCATGTATAAAAATCAGCTGAGACAGTGTGCTGATTTTATAGGATGGGCTGGGCTTGCTGCACGGTGGAAAAGAGTCAACCTGCTTTGGTTAATTCTCAAGTTCTAGCCACCTTGAGAAACACAACTGAAGATCTATTTGAATGAATACAACACTATGTAAAGATTATTTGTGAACACCATGGTTCTTCACAGAAGAAAGGCTCTGAATCCAATTTTGCATGTCATTTTCAATTTGACATTTGTTTTCATTTCAGAAGGAAGTTGGTTGATCACTTTAAATTAACTGGTGTATTTGAGCATGTACAGTGATCCCTAACACCTGTCTTTTGCAAGGAATGCTCTCCAGGATCAGTTAACTTATTTTGTATGTCAGTATTCATAGGAAATTTGTGGCTCTTTGTAAAGTCTATCCCTGTTACTTTCTCAGCTGGGCTGAACAAAATGCAGTAATTTTCTCTGTATGTTGTGGCATCTGTTGCAGGTTCCTTTGAAGGCCTCCCTTCCCCAGTGAGCTCATTAATCTCTTAGCATTTCAGTAATTAGGAAATTTGGAGTGCTTTATCCAGTCCTGTACCTCTTCATGGATTCTCTTGCAAAATACATGTTGGTCTCCATCACCATTGTACAGGCTTATATAACCATTGTTGAACTTTTTGTCACGTTTATATAGTGCCAGGCATCACGATCTCTTCTTCTCCAAATGCTGCCTCAGGGCAGGCAAAACATCACAGTGAAAAGTCTGAATGCCTGAATGCTTCTCCCATGCCTTGCTCAGAGGCAGAATGGGTTGCTCACCAGGAACATGGTGACTCAGCATCAATCCATCCATCAGATTTGTCTTTCAAGGCTGTACTCAGGATATGAAGACACTCACACTCACACTGTGTCTACTGTGTTATATGTGATTATGTAATCCAAACCTAAAGACCAGCCTTGGAACTTGTGTGAAAATGCAGTATGGAGTCTTAATTAGCCCGAAGGTGAAAATCTGAAGAGAAGAATGGCAGTCAAGAGTATTTGAACATCAGAGAAATTAGGAGTGTCCTAAATGACTTCTGTGGGATACTACGGGAGAGTGCAGAAGATTCAGTCAAGGTACTGCATTTTATGTGTCTGTAGTGTTTTGAGTGTTCCATAGTCACTGCATGAGATGGTTTTCTGTAACAATTCATGCTGATTGTGAAGGACAGGACTGAAGTTTTTTCAGCCATTTGTCGAGGACCCATAAAGGGTGAATCTCAGGAATAAGAGCATCAGGCTGAAAAGGAAAGGCTGAAACAGTAGTATTTTGTTCTAGTTGTATCTGTAAATTCATACTAGCAAATTACATTAGAAAGTTCACCAAAATACAGTGTCTCCATGCTGAAAATTTGTTTCCTTGCAGATATTGTCTATCTCTGCACGTAAAAAAAATGGGCTTTTCTTTTTCCACACCCCTTTTTATTTTCTTTTTTACTGTGGTGTTTTTCTTCTCCCATTCCTACTTCCCTGATTTCCTTTCTCTTGCAATATAATTTTCAGATTGTGAGGTTTGTACTGCCTCAGCAACCTTTACTCCACTTCGATTTTTGCATTGTGTGTTCCTCTAATATTGTATTTTGTCTATTTCCATTGATGATTTGGGTGGGCTTTTAGTAAGGAAACTTGAAACTCTTACCATCATTCTCAGCTATGAACTGTCTTTCCAGCTCCTGAGCTCAGTGAGGGAAAAAATATCAAACAAATTCTATTAAAAAAGTGTAATATCTCACAATCTTACATGGCCAATGTACAAATAAATATGGAATTAACAAATAACTTTCTCTCTTTCAGATCACCAAATCTCTGCACGTTTGGTCTAAACTTAAATTAAGCACCATTATAAGAACAAAAGAAAATGCCAGAAGGAGTTTTGCTCATCAACATTCAACATGGAATTTGTATAACATAACTGTAGCTCATTAAATAATAAATATTTGATTAAAAACCCATATCAAATCAGTATCTGTGATTTTGTGAGACATTTTGACTGTACTTGAGTGGCCTAATACAAGTTCGTGTTTCACTTAGTGCATCGCCGGTACCTCCACGTGGATGGCACTTAGATGAATGTTTTCTCAGGTTCCACCTGGCATGAACATGTTTTGATCTGCTCTTCTGCTTTTGTGCCAAGCTGATGTATTACAAAAGCTTTCTTTGACTTACAGATGTTACACAGAGTGTAGAGCCACAGCTGTAGTCCCAATTTATCCTTGACTGTCTCCATGCTCTTCTCCAAAGCTCTTCTCAGTTTATAGTTGAAAAATTTTATGACCTTTGGCTGGGACTGAAATGAAGGTTTTGTGATGGATTTTCAAAGTAGGAGTGTTGGATTCCTGCCATCCTGAGGATTTGTCAGGAAACCTCTGGGGAAAATGGAGAATCTATGAAGTAAACAGTTTGGCTGAAGATGATAACTTACATTGATTTCACGAGGATAGCTAAAAAAAATACAGGCACAGTATCAAAGTTCTCATTGCCCTCATCACAGGTTTATGATGCCTTTTATATTTACTGTCCATTTTCTCCTCTCTGTAGAAAATAATAACCAATAATAAAATTTTGTCACCTATAGTATATTTTTAAGACAAAAACTATTATATTCAGTTTAGGAAAACGGGAACTCTAAGTGCACGTGATAATGTTATTTATGCCATGGTGTTTTCCTTCAGAACAGGGAAGATAAGGTTCCTGTGTACCATCATGGGACTCCTTTGAAGTTTCTTTTACTTTCTTAGTTACCTCACTGAACTAATATGTACATCATAGTCTACACGCTGTACCATCTCTTCCAGCAGCAGTAAAAACCTTCTGATTTATTTTTCCTTTGGTTGTAAAGAATCAGTCATGAGTACTGGTTATTTAAACTTACTGGCAAGTCCATGCATATTCAGAACACCAAAAAACACCATCAGATGTTGCAAGTGCTCAGGCTTATTATTACTATTACTATTATTATTACTTTCAGAACTACAATGCACTGTAATTTTTTCTGTCGCCCTTACCTCATTTTTCCCTGTACAGGAAGGTGGCAGTGGTAGTGACAGGTAATGATCTCTGTTAGCTAACATTTGTGAGGAATGGAAGCATTTTCCTTTACTGTCTTGGACTAAATTTTTTTAAATGGAAATCTGCTGCTCATAGTAGAAAAAGCAGGTTGTGCAATACCAGACGAGGATGAGTACCTGTCCAGCTGAGCTGTCCTTTCTTATTATCAGTTTGTGTTCCTGAGAGCAAAAGGCTAGCAGCTTGTTATTCCAAAGTGTCTGTAAATGTGTTCAGAATAAGTACTTCGAAGGTCTGAAAGCCAAATGTTAAACCGTGTGACTGGGATATATGGGGATGAATTTGGTCAATGACTTCTTTGTCACGTAAACCACTGAGTAACATAATTTTCAATGTTTGTCATTTTTAAAGAAAACTGCTATGGGGAACTATGTGACATTTTTTTAACCAGTATCACCTTGAAGACTGAACAGAAGGGAGAAAGAAACATGTTTTTCTACAATGTCTTTTATGCAACTGAACCACAAAATACTGCAGGTTGATCATAGTATTCATTCTAGGATGCTCACAATTTTGCCTACCAGAAACTGCCTCTTCAGTATTATCATGTACTGATGTTTAGAGACTGCACAAAATATGCACATAACACACACACACTGATCAGTGCTCTATTAATTTAATTTTCAGGTAGTTCTCACATACCTGTGAAGAAATGTGGCTGCAGAAATATCCGTCTCTTACTCCTTTCACTCCTTTCCCTTCTCTTGCCATTTTTATTTAAAAAAATATTTCATTGACTTCTCTTTCTATTTGTTTTACAATTTATTACGATGGTACATATACAATATTGTCAGGAAAAATCAGATATTAACCACACAATATCTCTCCATTCATCTAGCTCATTCTCTCCTTTCTTTTATATTTGTCCTCTGCTTTTGGACAGCAAGAGTCAACTGAAGCATGGCAGAGTGGGAATGGAGTTCCCAGGGATGCCACCTGCATGTTCAGAAGCAGGTACTGGAGCAGGGCTGCATTCATTGCTAGCAGCTACGTTGCTTGACTTACATTTCCTCCAGAATCAGAATTACCTCAACCTCCAGGCTAGCCTAAGCCAAGATTCCTTATTCTTGAACTCCTGGCATTTATTTTCAAGCATTTTATGTCTCATTGTTTTTATTGCTTTCAGAAAAAATTGCTAAGGGTTTGAGGGTTTGGGGTTTTTTTTTCATTTTAAACGTTTGCATTTATATCCCCATCACTGCAGTGAAATCAGCAGCAGAGAGCTTGCAACTATTTTCATAAGCTGAAACTATCCATTTTCCATCGTGGAATATGTGATCCAAGAGACCGTAAAACTTCAATCTGGTATGTGACATTTGTGAGCACATCAGTGCAAATGTCACAGGAGTGCACTGGACAGCTACACACCAACTCTGACTGTTTCTAGGTTTATAATAGTCATGGCTAATAGCAGCACATATGTTCCACATGTCTTTATATATATCGGTATGGAAAGGTCATGACCTCTCTCTTAGTGTCTGATTGCCTGAAGGAACAACATACAAATTAGCATGTTTCTGGTTTGCTATTTTTCATCAGATTCTTCATAATACCCTCAGATGTTGCACTTTGTACCAGACTTTTAATCTTCACATCAAACAACCATGAACAGCATTGAACTGTCTGAACTCAGTATGGTCAGTCAGGTCTGACTGGAACTCACATGCATGAAACTTCAAACCCACTTGGCACATATATTCGTAAAAACAAAATGGCTACAAGAGGTCCTTTCTCCATCTATGACCCTCCAATACATTTAATGTCACTTCAATGTTTTTTCAAGAACTAGGACTTCACAAAATGGATATCTGAAACTCTTGAGTATCTTTAGATCCCTAGAAGAGGAATTTGTATAACAAAACTTCTTCTGGCATTTTGTGGGATGAGCAGGAAAATCAGAAAAGCGTTATAAAGATGATATCAAGGAAAGATCTAGCAGCTGTTCTACTGAGAGTCGTGTTGTCATGAGATGCACCATAAAGAGCAATGTTGATGCAAACTTCTCTAATACTAAAGACTCGTCAGGAGAGGTACTTTCAAACACTACAGCACCAGCTGCAGCTAGAATATAAAGAAATCCACTGAAATCAGTCAAGCCTCAAAAATCCCTTAAGTGACAAAATGTAACCTGAACAGTGAGGACCTCTGCAGATCAACTCTTTGGCATTAATGTTGACAACCAAATAAAACTACTCAAGCACTACTTCCATAATTTCACCTGTTTTTATCTGTTAAGGCCTATTTGCATACAGGCAGAATTAAGAGTACCTACCACTGGAGGAGCCCAACCAGCATCTGTCACTAGAGTTCATATTCTTGCCACCTTAAAAAAAAGGGTCATGCTGCACTTGGAGACCTCCAGGGCTCTTCTCCGTTTCCTGCACAGGACTCTGCACTTTCTTAGTTATTGCATCCAGCCCTTCAAGGAAGAAGAGGGGTTTCACCCCTATCAGTTAATGGTTATGAAGTGAAAAGTCTCTTTTTCCCGCTGTTAGCTCATCAAGCTGCCATATAAGCCCTGTCTTTATCCTGTTTTCACAAACATGGTGCAGATCTTTAAGAAAAACCATCTGGGATCTGTAAAGCAGCAACATGGAGCAGTGCATTGAACTGACAAAAAATACACCCTCAGCATGGAACCCATGGCAGATGTGAAGATCAGAATTGATGTATTCCAGTCAGCTTTGGCTGAAGCCCATGCCATTCCTTTCTCCAGAAAGGATGCAGTGGTGGGGGTAAAGGTAGAGGAAGTTCTACATGCAGAGGTCCATGCTTACACATTGCCAAAGGAAGAAAGAGAATGTTCAGAAACGTGGCTCTTCCTAGTGATGTGACTAGCATGGATCCCATCTCCAGCTTTCAGCTCTGATGCTCAGCACTTGCCATCACAAGTTTTGAGCTGTGAAAGTATTAAAAGCCTCTTGGTGCCTCCAGGTTTTAAGAGAAGGTTTAAGAGGTTTAAGAGAAGTCACAAGCCAAGTGTTTCAGTTCCACTGATGACTCTGATTCACAACTACTCAATTTTTACTTTCAGGCCTGTTGTTTTATAGTAAGAGTCCTCATAACAGCATTCAGTCACTGGTTAGAATGTCTGCAAAGTTAATGATGCTTGACAAGTGTGCAGCAACCACACAAAATACTACTTTCATAGTCTTTCAAATATGAGAAGTAACTACAGTCTTTCAAGTCCTACCAGCAAACTAAGCTTCAGCTACACTGCTAAATCAGAGGGATCAGTGGAGTCAGCTTTGCAAGGAAAATCCTTTGCTTTTCATTTGGGGTTTTTTGGGACAGGATCGAAAATAAATTTATGCCAGACTCTATGTTATCATTCTTCTCTTTAGAAATACTTCCAGTTTCAAACTCGTAGCTCAGTTTTGTCTGTGCATTTGAGTAGTAGGACATCTGAGAAGAAAGCGACAGCAGTGACAGCAGTTGTGGATTTGAGACCATCTTGGCCAGACCTCTTCAGTATAACTATGTATTACTTTTTGCATAACTTTTTTGTCACTTACATTTAATCACTTTATGATTGAATGATTTCATGATAAAGAAAATGACTGTAGGATTAATAATCCACATTGTCCAGCTGAAGTGAAGGAACTGAAATGTTTCTAAATCTCAATATTTACAACTGCTGTTTGTTCCATGTGTTACATAAGCCCATCTATAACCTGAAATTTATTATTGAATGCTAGCTTTATATGAAATTATTTTGTTCATGCATATAAAAAGTGCACAAGATTGTTATGAGCATGACATGGGGCCTGTTACCATTAATAAAGGAATACCAAAGAGATGTTTGTACACCAAAGCAAAGATGATGACCATTCAGTGGGAGGAAAAGTCTGCAGATGCTTTTAAAGACTTTGGAATGTGGGAAGCAAGCTTTGTACGTTGTATTTAATGAAGGATTCACTTTGAGGCCAAAGATGTATGTTTGGTAAACCTGCTTTTTCCTTCCTTTTCTCTCTCTGCAGCTCAGAACACTGGAATCTCAACTTTGTACAGGAATTCGTATGGTGCACCTGCTGAAGATATCAAACATAACCAGGTAAGTACAGAGACTAAAATGTTCCAGATGGCAAAAGACCAGTGCAACACTGTATATGGAAAAGGAAGAAAAATACCAGAAATTTTAAAATATCACAAATAAACAGATTGCTTCATGTAGAATTTTACTCCTATGTGAAAATTAAACACCTGTGTTTGAATATGGGAAATGAAATGAAGTCCTGAAGGTCAGTTACACCTTGAAAGCAGTTCTAGAAATAGAAACTAGAGTAGTTACACTCCTTTGTGCAGTTGTAATATTGGGCCCAAACTTGTAAGATCCCCTGTGGGACTGCTAAAAGTAGTGAACTTAGGCAGCCTTTTTCAATCCCTGCATAGAGTCCAATACAGATACTTGTTTTGAACAAATATCACGGAGTTTGTGCCATAGCAGTGCAACTGCTCCTGCCATCTTGAGGGAACACTACTAACATGTGCAGAGCAGCAGGATCCACAAAGTGTTCTCACATCGGTGTCTGAGCATCAGTATTCCCAGTGGTGACCATGTGAGGAATGACAGGCTACATCATTTTGTAGTCACAAAGTCTGCCCAAACTTACAGAGGTGGCATGAAGCAGAAGATAGTCTTCTAGGATAGTCGGGATTTCAGATGTCAATAAAGTCCCATCTATAAAATCAGAGATTCACTAGGGATGTCTGAAAAAAATGTATGGGAACCTTAGGGTAGAGGACCATCTGAGGTTTTTTTTTCTGCTTATCAGAAACATTCTGGCTTCAAGGCAACTAGCTGGAATGTACAAACAACACAACATTGTCAATATGAAATATTGAGGAGGTGTTAAGAAGATGCTTCTGCTTAACAGTAGCAGAAGAATCCATTTCAGGGCACTTTTCTTACATCAGTGCCTAGAAGACTGTAACTGGTTTTTAAGGATATGGTGTCACCCCATCCCCTAAATCTTACTTCAGTCAAAGGCAACTGCAAAATGTTAAGCATCTTTGGAGTGTAAATTGATTACATTCAAATGCTTCAAGGCTGAGTTTCGGTCACCAACATTTGCATTATACAGCTGCAAGTTACACACAGATTGTAGTTACAAAAGTGAAGTATAAGCTATGCTGCATGAACTACTTTTGACATAAACCAGCATCTTTTGCAGCAATAATATTAAATAATAAATATATTTGATAATGCTGTTAAACACATGTAAAGATATAAAATGACAAGGCATAGCTGTGGAATTAATTCATTATTAAAGCAGTGCTTTGAGCAGAAAAGCTAAGATAATGCACAATTTTGTATTTTTAGCTCAAAACACGTAAGTGAGATTTACTCCTTCCATCCTGTTGCCTACAATAAGTTGTGTCTAACAATCTCTGGCTATTGCTGTCTTTCAGGTTTCAACACAGCCAGTTCCACAGGAGCCCAGCAGAAAAGATTATGAACCATATCAGCCATTTCAGAATTCAACAAGAAACTATGACGAGTCCTTCTTTGAGGACCAAGTGCATCATCGTCCACCTGCAAGCGAATACAACATGCACCTGGGACTAAAGTCAACTGGCAACTACGTCGACTTCTACTCAGCTGCTCGTCCCTATAGTGAACTTAACTATGAAACAAGCCACTATCCAGCCTCTCCCGACTCCTGGGTTTGAGACTTGGGCAGACACAAAAGCTCCAGGAACTGTGCATGTGCATGCATACCACGAGACATTTTTTTTTCCTGCAAATTTAGTTTGTTAAAGCCTGTTCCATAGGAAGGCACAGATAACCAGTATGGAAAAAATTAAGAGATTTTTTTAGAAGGCTAAAAGATATGAAAGCTAAACCTGGGAGCAATTAGAAAGAAATATATATATATATACATATATATATTTTACAGTGTGGGGCAACTTCACTGTTGGCCTGTAGAGTCTAAAGTTCAGTGCTGTATATTGAACGTGGCTGAAGGAAGGAGGAAGAACATGACAGTGGATCTGGGTCAAGAGTTAAGCACAAGTTACTGAGCAGCGTAAATACTTTATGGGGAACAGCTTCTCACACTTTGTTTAATATCCTCATTCATTGTGAATCTAGGCTTCAAGTTGCATTTGGGGTTTCCTCTGTACAGCAAGATGTTTCTTGCCTTTTGTTAATGCATTGTTGTAAAGTATTTGATGTACATTACAGATAAAAAAAGAAGGTGCATTGTGTATATTACACCAATGCCACAGTGTTTCTTCATCTATGGTTCTAAATATTGCTTCAATTTCAAATTTTGAAAGATGTATGAATTTCCAGTTTTTTGTTTTCTTTTCCCCGGTGCGTTTTAACAAAAAAAAAATCAAAAAAAAAATCAAAAAAACAAAAAGGAATATTTAGCAGTATTGTTTGTTCTGATATGTGAATTTGTTTGTGGCAACTCAAAAAAAAGGCATTCAGCAGTTTCTGACAATTAACATTCATCATTCCACACTCCTTGTCAACAAAGTGCTTTTTCACTGCCTAAAATTTTAGATGTAGATATTTGAAATAGATTTTTTTCATTTATACCAGTTTTCTTTATGATGATACAGTGTTAAAAGAAAATAAATTACAATTGATCTGTCATCCATATTTGCTAAGAATGTCTATTTCCAAGAACCTACCATACAACTACACATTCTTACTGGTGTGTGTCCACGTATGCATAGTATTCCGTGTGCGTGTGTTTGAGTGTGTGTGTTTGTGTGGCGTAAGACTTCTCTTCATCCAATGTTCTCCTTGTTAAGCTTCAATTTTTGTTTGATTTTCAGTTCTTTTGAACAGTGGAAACTCCAGTATGTGCTTTCTCTTACTCACTTCTGTAACCATCGATAGCAATTCAACGTTGCTAGGCCACATGCCCACTAAAGAAGGGGTAGCTGATTTTTTATCACCAACTCCATCACCCTTAGGTGCCATTTCCTTTAAAATAGCATCTTTTGATCTCCTCTTGAGGAAACCTCTTTGCTCTCCAGCCACCAACCAGTAAGTGCACAAGGAAGGCAGAGTTTGATCTTGCCATCTCCCTGAGGGAATGAAAAACTAAGACCCATAAGACTTTAATCTGGACTCTCCAAACTCTTTAGACTACAGAAGGGTCCAGTTCTTGAACCATTAGGACAATCATTTATTTTAACCCATACCAAAAATAAAACTCAACACCCAGAACACACTCCTCAAATATGAAAATGAAGACCATTTCTGTGCATTTAAAGTGAAATTCTAAAAAATGTAAGGGACAGAGGTTTGGTGGTTTTTTTTTAATTTTAAAAGAAAAGAACAGCTACATAGGCTAGGAGGCCAGAAGAGCTGGCATATTTATCTTAGCTCTTGTAATGCTGGAAGGAAAAAAAAAGAAGCATTTCTTAATTTCTGTGATTCAGGCAACAGTTCAGCATACAGTTTTCAGAGCGTAAGACCTACCACTAATGGAGTAGTTGTAAATTGCTTAAAAGGCCAGTAAGGACTTTGTTTTAGGTTGCAAACATTTCTGTGGTTAGTCACTGCAATAGTTTTAACATCACCTGGCACACTTCTGGCTGTGCACAGGGGGAGAAGTCTCTCACAAGTCATCACCTGCTCTTTAGGACGCAGCCCAAGTAGTTCATGCAGGCGGGTATTGTGACGTAGAATTGGTTTATTGGTAATCTAGGACTAGAGTTTAATCTTTTTGGCAGCTTTTCCCAGTGTACGATATGTAACCTTTGCTCTTTGTAGTAAACGGGGAAAAACCTAGCATGCAAAAAAATTTTTAAAAAATTTCAGAAAGGGTGGGTGGGAGGGGCACNNNNAAGGGGGGGGGGGGGGGGGCACAGTGGGCCAGATGTATAGTGAGGTAGATGAAAATACTATTCATAGTTTTGGACACAGGTTGTTTATATTTTATTTATTACATTGATTTTAATAAGTGACATTTGCAGTGCTCTTTTGAACAAAGCACATTTTCAGTATGAAAACTTTTTTTTAATAAAGAATGTCACTCACAACTGGAAGTTCTTGACTGCCTGACAAACAGCAGGCTGGGGCAGCTCTCCAGGCTCAGGTTTGCCAACAGGCCGAGGGGATGCATCATTCAGTTCAAAGTTCTTAGGACAGGAGATTATTGTAAATTGGATATATTTCCATTCTTCAAACTACTGAAGTGCCCACATTGCCCTCTTTCAGCTCCTCTTAGGAATTACTTGGAGTCACATGTTGACCATTGCTCAAGTGAGAGATTCTGGATTGATGACGTGGCATAAAAGACCTTTTGTCTATACTTTGTGTTGGTTTGTTTCCATTTTTCTGTAGTGGCAAGTGCTCCGACTGATAATGTTCACTCTTGCTGTACTGAGTTTTGAGAAGGTGTTGAATTACCTGGCTTCTTTTCCAGCTTTGGAAATACAACACTGCCGCCATACTGAGCAAGATATAGATGATGCATTCTTTTTAATACTGAGGAAAGTATCATTACCTATTGCTGTTCCCTTCATTCTTGTACTAGATCACACGCAGAAATAGAGAAGAAACAAAACTGTTCAAAAAAAATGTATAAAATGCAATTGATGTACTGTAAAATGTCGGATTTTTTTTTTTTAACAAGCTTCGTATTAGAATCTTGTTCAGCTGTGTAGAGCTATATAAATCTCACTGTTTTATTAAATGCTGTTTATGGTCTGGAAGGAATGGTTAACCTATCTCAAGATTTAACAAATTTGCACTAACATGAGCAATATTGATTTGAAAAAAAAATAATATGAATTCAATATTTAAAAGATAAACTATGATTTTAAAGGTATATTAACACTGAAAGTACATTTTGACAAATAACATATTTAAGCCCAAAATATAAATGGTTATGTCAGATAACACAAAAGAACTATAACGATATAGATTGAGAAAAAAAGAAAAGTGTTTCATTGTACATGTTGCTAACATGTACAAAGACAAACTCATATTGACGTATTTTCTATTAATAAATCCTACTGTATTGTGGAGAATCGCTGGTCATAGTGCAGTATGTTTAAACTCAGAAGTTGACTCGGTGGAAGCTGCCCAGCTTCACACAGCAAAGAGATCCTTGCCATTTAGGTATTTGAAATATTAATTGGATACCTGACTTGCAGCTCTCCAGTCAGTCACTGCCCCCTCCCTCTCCACAAGGTTGATGAGCACAACCTGCTCTACATCAACCAGCCAAGGGGAAAGATATTTTTGAGAACACCCAGTTCACCCCTAATTATGTCTGCAAGGGCTCAGCTGCCACCACTTGTAGAGAGAGTTTGTCTACACCCCTAGAAAAAAAATGAAAACCTCAAGGCTGGTGCCACTGGATAGGAACATGCTGTAAAATATATGATCTTGGCCACAGGTTACCTCGACCACAGCCAGGAAACAAAAAGCAAAACATTAATTTACTTGTGCATTGCTGGAAGACCCAGCACACAGTGCATGTAAAGGCTCAGGAATAATTGTTTCTTGGGTTCCATGAGCTTGCAGAAGCATCTTGCCAGGAGACTTGCAACTCAAATCAGAAATGCTGACTTTTTTTTATACCTTGGCACAGCACAGGCTGTGCACGCCAGTGCATGGCAAGGGAGGCTTTCTCATCTCTGTCGCTGTTACTCTTCCATCCTCTCCTGCCAGCAGACAGAAAGAGCCCTGAGTTTAGAGTTATTGCTTGTATCATGAGTGGGAGAGATGGAGACAGCAATCCTGAACCAGGGGAAGGAAACAGAAGGGCCTAAAAATCATTCAGAGTTTGTGCGTGAAGAGAGATCCCCACCCATCATTGCTAACAGTAGAATAGACCCAACAAGAGATTTATACAGCAAGATCTTCAAATATTACCATGAAGTTAATGTAAAGAACATTTAATAGTAGCAGTGTGATGCATGCAAAGCTTTGTGGTAGAAAAGTGGGAGGAAGCAGCAGAGAGAAGTCACAGGTCACCACTGGGCACTTCCAGCTTCAGCCAGCAGATGCTGGGCATGTGGGCAGAATGCTTACTGCTGTGAAGGAGAGGGGAGAGGGATGATTCCTGAGAAAAAACTTTGGGTCCAAGCCTTTCAGACTCGGTCAAAACAACATCAGCTAAAACAGAGGGCACTGTTTGCAAACCTGCCCCTTGCCCCACGGTTCTCAATGGCAGAGTGAGGTTCCCCCAGCAGACAGACGGACATGGTGCACATGGGGGGCAATCCTATCAAGGGCCCAGCTTGCAAAGGCCCTTTTCTCTCAGCTGAGAAATACCTGGTACAGGTGTGTGTCTGACAGCTGCCAGGGCCAGGGCTGAGCTTGTTGAGCAGCTGCAGCCACTTTCAATTTGAAGTCCAGCATTTTCCCTGGAGAACAGATGGGCACCAACATCTGCCGAAGAACTGTGCAGTCCTGGCTCTTTCCCAGGGACTAGACAGTTTCTAAATAGTGGCCTAAAGCCAATTTCAGACATTTAGGCTAAAAGGGAGAGATTTGAGTTTCATCCCTAGGCAAGGGGGCTGAAGGCTGTGGTTGGTACCTGTAAGGAGAGGAGCATCCCCCCCTTCCAGACTGTTCTACAAGGCAAGTGAGAAGAGCTGTGCTGGCTATCACACACCTTTCGACAACCTGTGCTAGGAACACTTGCTTCTAACTCATGCCCTGCTCTTCTGAGGGTCAAACCAAACAGCTCCACATAACACAAACATTTCTACTTCTCCCTTCCCAGTGTTCCCCCTGGGTTTTGCACCATCTCAGCTGGGACGCATCAGTCAAAAAAGCAGCACACCAGAGTTCTCTGCAAGTCCAGCAAGGCACCTGCATGGGCACTGGTGCTAGTCAGGTGCAGTGCTCTAGCAGGACACCATGCCTATTCATTATTCCTGAACCTAATTCTCAATCAAGCTTGCTTTAGTATTTTCAGTGCAATTTTAAAAGCAGTTTCCTTCCTCTGTGAGCATTGGTGTTGCTTTGCCAGAAGAAAGCCATGCTAAATTCTTGCAACCTGTAAATGTTTAGCTTGTACCCAGTTTCAAAACCCATGGAAGTCCCTGGAAAGATTTAGATCAGCTTCACCAGGCCCAAGTGACAACAGGTGAAGAATTGGTACAACTTTCTCAAAGGATGTGCACATCAAGGTCACTCTTGCCAGCATATCAAAGGTTGCAACCTTCTAATAGCTAACAGGAGGAAAAAGTTATTTGCTAGTACCTGTCTGTCAAAATTTACTCTAGAGCCTTTGCCTCTCTGCACTTGTACTTTCACTGCTTTCAGAGAGTGACATAGATAAAAATACTCACAGTGACTGATAGTTGCAGTTAATTTCAGAAGTTGGATGAGTAGTTTCATATGCTGAAATACCTTTCTTTTCCAAGCAGGTAAAATCTGAAACTTGCCATTAAACCTAGGAAAGCAAAATATCAATCGTTTGCTGATTCATTATTTTTCACAAATTCAATTAAAATAGTAACTCTGGCTATGGGGGCTGATTTTTATGATTTATTTATTTTACATTAATGTTACATAGGCAGAAAATGTTGATAACTAAACATCAGGACAGTAACTTGTTTAATAACATCAAGTCTGAAGAGAAAGTTTGTGGCATAGAATTCAGGCTACTCTGTGCAGACACAGTCTATTATTGCCTCTGTCATCAAGGGAGAGAGAGAAGAAAAAAAGCCTCTACCACCATTTGTAGAGTAACTTCTTCTATAGCAAATATAGGTCCATTTTGAAAGACTTCTACTCTTTCCCTCAGAAAAACAACACCAACAACAAACAAACAAAAACACCACCCCAAAACCTCTCAACCTTTTCCTGAAGCTAGCCTGGCTTTGACTTTTTTATTGGGGTGGCAGGAAGAGAGGAGAATTTGCACTATATGCAATATTTGGACAATATGTTGTGTTGCTTTTGTTCCTGCCCAAGGTCTGTGGCTGTGGGCAAGAGCACCACCCACTGTAGTGCCATAGCAGCATTAAGCAAATCAAAATATGCCAAATAGCAGCTGCACTGCCAAATGTGACAGCCACCACTTCCAATACCCTGGCTACCACTGCAGGCTTGTCACCACGGGAAAGAAAAAGAGAGTGTCAGCCTCGTGTTACACACACTCCAGCGCTCAGTCCAGAGTGACAAGAGTGAGCTGTGCCAAGCTGCTGGGAAAAGCCGGGCTGCCTGTGGGCTGCCCCTGCCCCTTGTCCCTGGGTGGGACAAGCTGTGGCAGTGTGGGGCAGGCCACAGCCTTCGGGGGGCACCACGGGCAGGAGGAGGTGGGGTCAGGGGCGGGCACAGTGGGCAGAATTGGGCAGAAGCATCTTGGACTCGGCAGGGCACAAGTGCTGGGGCCAAGGAGCTGGTGCTGGCCAGAGGGGGCTGAGGGTGCTGCAGCTTCAAGAGACTCTGAGACCAGGCCCTGCTGCCTTACTGTGCTCCTGCAGCTCAGCCAGGGACCTTCCTGTCCGGATTTTTGCATTACTTTCAGTTAGAATGGTTTAAGAGGTGACTTGTTGGGTTTGTTGGTTTTGTTGTTTTTTTTTTTTCTGGTCCTTTTTGTAGCAATGCAACACTTCATAGAATCATGGAATGGTTGAAGGGACCTTAAAAGATCATTTAGTCCAAATTCCCTCTCATGGGCAGGGACACCTTCCACTAGACCAGGCTTCTCAGAGCCCCATCCAGCCTGGCCTTAAACACTTGCAGGGATGGGACATCCACACCTCCTCTGGGCAACTTGTTCTAGTGCCTCACCAGCCTCACAGTGAAGAATTTCTTCCTAACATCTAATCTAAATCTCCTGTCTTTTAGTTTAGTACCACTCCACTTGTGCCATCACTAGCTGCCTTTAGTTAGAATGGTTTCAGAGCTTACCTTTCAGGTTTGTTTTGTTCTCTTCAGTTTCTTTGTAATAATGCAGCAGTTGTTACGGTCCGCTGCGATTACCACAACCCGGGTGCAGAGCCAATGCTTGCATGTCAGCAGCTCAATCTGCTCTTGCAGTCACACTGTATCTGTAAAGTGAAGGAAAAAGAAGTCTCAGTTACTGATGAAACCTTCTGAAGGCGGGCACACAGCAGGAAGGTGTTTGGGCAGGCGGCTGCAGACTGCCCGAGTGGGGACACACTGACCACGGGTCACTCCACAGCCCCCACCAGGAGAAAAGCTCTCTGCCAGCACATGGACATCTGTAGTGGCTTTTAAGTTGTCAAGAGGGGAATGTAAAGCTGGAAACCAGACACAAGGTGATTTAACACTACAGTTGTTTACTCAGTAAAGTGTTTACTCAGCTAAGGTCTGTAGTTTGGGGGTTTGGGCTTGCTTTTTTTTTGCTTTTTTTTTTTTCTGTCATTAATACAGTTTAGGGCAATAACATTTTTGATGCAACCATCTGTGGAATATGTTTTGAATAAGCAAAAAGAAAAGTGATGTTAACAAATATAATTGAAAAATACACAGCTGGAGACAAATTGGTTTGATTTCCTAAAATTTGATGTATATGTGTAGTTTAAGATAATGAGTTGGTTTAACAACACTGTGATGTAAATGCAAATTATGTACTCTAATAGACTGTGAAATTCCAGGTCTATCAGCTGTGTATAGTATACATAGTTAATTAATGGCTGTTCAAATCAGCAAAATTAAGGTTAAAGAGGTGTTAAAAGACAGGAAGATTGTGGAGCTGCTTCATAAAGTGACAGATGAAGGCTGTCATTCATCTTGTCTCTGACATGCCACTGTTTAAGTACTTTGTTTGTCTTCTGTTTTAACTTAGATTTTTAAAAATAAAACTAGTTTTATAAACCAGAACAACTTCCATCACAACTGAGCCTGACCTGCTGGACTGAGGGATGTAAAAAGTGGGAAATGAACTATGTAGTCTTTTATTGTGTTTCCAATACCATGTCCAGAGATCATGAATTATCCCAGAAAAAACAGGACTCTTATTTCCAGGGATTTACTCTGTGCCTTGCCGAGGGCACTTACTGCCTCTCACAAGACCATCTGTCAAGGCACTATTGGAACCCCCCCAAAAGGCCAACAATATTTTCCTGAAACCTCAGCAAAGCAGTAGGTGCTTGGGAAGCAAATCAGCAGCTTTGCATCTTGTCACAACTGAACTCCTCATCCTTGCTCCAAGACCTTTGTACACCCCACACAGGGCTAGAAGAGCAGAAAGGGGATGTGACTGCCCCAGCCTATTTGAAATAAATCACCACATGGGACTAGGAGCATCTAAAACTGTGTAATGGCCCCACAGCTTTTTTTTTTTTTTTTTTGGTATGGATATTCCAATGGCAAAGGTGCACCATGGCAAAGGGAGAAATTCAGCCTATTGCATGCAGAAAAGCTTTCAGCCTAATTTTCTTCCCCTCAGCACCTCAAAGGGTGCTGAAGCCAGTGTTTTATTAGCAACCTCCTTAAAAGTACCCACTGCTCCCCTTGCTGCCACCCCCATCCTCACAGACTTGCCTGGTTCCTGTACCTGGTTCAATGAGCAGGATATGAAATAGTGCCACCGGGAAGAGAAGTGAACTGAGGCTCAACAAAGTCAAAGCAGCTGGATGGAATGGAGGAGACCTGCAAGGCAAAGATCCTGAGATGGTTAAAATGCCCCCTGAAAGAAGGGGTCCCCTGGTCACAGAAAGGGATGAAAGGTGACATGCCTGCAGAAGAGGCAGAGGTGCAATGAGTCTGCCAGGTCCTTGCACAGCTGCCTGCTAAGCTGGACACGCAGTTTGCTGGACATGCAGTTTGCTGGACATGCATTTCAGTGCCTTTGCTCAGGACAGGAGGCACCAGCCTCTCTTCCCTCCCCAGAGGAGATGGGACAGCCAAGGGTTTTGCAGCAGCTTGTCCGCGGGCACAGTTTGAGTGGCCACAGCCGGACAGCAGCAGAGCTTGTCCCACGCATGGGGGGCACTGGCAGAGGTACAAGAGCTAAGGAGAGCCATGGGGGAACCAAGACTCCTCTGAAGTCAGACAAGGGGACACAGACACGCCAAGGTCTGCAAAGTTGTCAAACAAAAATGGTATTAATGGCAGTCATGCATTTATACAGTTACAGTAAATTCTAATCTTTATAGCAATAACAGAATGTTTTAAGCCTCAGACTTTGTCTGGATTTGTCTGGGTTTTAACCCATTTTAGCAGTATATGGAAAAATCATCCTAGAAGCTTTTGTCGCAGCAGCTCTGCTATCCATCTTTCTTTGGCCATCTCAGTATTTATATGTCTTAGCTGAGGTTTTGCTTAGCCTTGCACAATTGTGTGGTGTCAGCAGTCAGCGTGAGCAAAAATACCCATCCAAATACCGGAGGGATAAAGTATTACCAATTAAACAGTTGCAGATTAAGGCATGAACAGCATGGGATGCACGAGGAAAGGAGGACATGAGCTGCATCCAAGGCCAAGCTAATACCACATACAGAGCATGGGAGTGCCCATAAACCTGTAACCTGGAACTGGATGTTAACTGGTTAGCAGCAGATGTGTAAAGGAGATGCTGCATTTTCCCCTCAGTGCAGGGGTACCAGAAGAGGATGCTATGGGCAGAAGGAGCTCTGGTCTGACATTTCTCAGGCCTGCAAAGCTTAGGCAAAGAAAATGAGCTCAGGTCTGAATGTGTGTCTGTTCTTCACATCTGTGAGATCATGCTAAAAGTACATTAAAAATCAGGAAGTGTTGCCAAGTTGTTGGTGTGCAGCATCAAGTATCTAAGACCTGTAAATCAGTGTAGCATCCATGTCTGTCCCAGCATGAAAACCAGAAGGGGAATTACTTTTTCCTAGCACGCTTATGACTGTGAATTTATGGGTGAGGACCTCAAAAATTATTTTAGTAAGGTACTGCTTCAGTCAGTTCTCAGCTGTCAAAGTCACAGAACTGCTCGATTCTGGTTTTGTTTCATTTTGCTGGAAAAGAAAAATTCCTTTGGGCAAATCAGAAAAAAAAAAAAAAAGCTTTCAGGAGAGGAAAATGCCACGTGGCATTCATTCCCACTGGAATATGATGGGAAAGGACTCAGTAGCACGTGGAACAAATGTGCTGTTGAGGTCTGTTGAAGGCTAATTACAGCAGAGGGAATCTCCACAAGACAATGAAAATGTTGTACTTGATCAGGTGGAGATTTTGCTATATCCAACCTTTCTTCTTGAGCTCAGTTTTCTAAAAGCAGAATGGAAGATCCTTTTCCTATGGCCTGATGAAGCTGACTCTGATTAGGGCAGATGTTTTTAATATAGACAGGACTCAGTGTAGACAGAAGAAATCAAATACTGTTCTCATCTGTGTTCTCTATGGTGTTATTATTGTCCCCTGAAAGGATGATAAATGTTCTTTCTATGTGCTTGATAATTGATTTGCATTATTATTGAATTTCCTTAATGTTGATGCATCTAAGTAGAATAATATGGATTATATTGATTTTTCTGGAAACAGACAGTTTATCTGCAATTTCTGTTAATTCACTGGAGACATTAATGCCTTACAGTGATAATGAAATAATGCATAACTGGCTTTCTGTTGCTTTCAGAGGCATCAAGAATGAATGTGATCAATTCCTAAAGTTCAATAGGCATTGGAGTTTTGTCCTTTATAAAACTGTTTGAAGGGTCTTCATGGAAGCATAAATGAGATCCTAATACTGGATTTACATCGGAGAGTGCCTAGAGCTTTTTGTCCTGGGTCAAGTTTAGTTCCAGAATTCACTTACTCATCCAATCAAAGTCAATAAACATTTTATGTTGCAGGGAGCATCTCTTGTTTTGGACTTCACAGATGTGATGTCAGCTGGAGGAAAGAGAAGTTCTGAAGAAGGACAAACATACATTTTAACTGAGCCTTTCATCTAGATATGTGGTTTCTTAAAAACACAGGCACAGGGACTTGTTGAAGAGGGTTTAATAAATTTCAGTATGTCAATGTTACTTTTGCAGTCCTGAAGGGAAACTGCACTCATTAGAGAAATCTTCCTTGTCTGGGTTTGCATACCAAACGATGAAGATTCTGCATGGCCATATCAAATCTCATGGTTCACAATCTTTTTATAGTGAGGTAACCAAATTAAATTGTATTTGCCTAATCTAACACCTGTTAGCATAGGAAGACTTCTTTTCTTAAGATATGTTCCAGATGGATTCCTGAAGTGTGTGTGAGGGCAGGTTGCTTTACAATGTTGACTAGAGCTCGAATGTCCATTATGTCCAATAAAATAAGAAAGATAAGCCTGCAGCATTTGTGAAAATGACAGCTCAGTTTCTGCATATCATCCCTCCAACTAATTAGCTCCCATTTTTTGTTTATATCTTGCACAAGAATAATTCCTTTTTCATGAGAAAACAATTTCCCCCTTATCTGTTCTAAAGGGTTAAGTAGCTTTTTCATCACTCTTAGGAACATAACTGCAACCTTGAGTCTTCCATGAAAGCCTTTCTTTCCTTCAAGGGCATGCTGACTACATTCATCTAATTTTGCTGCTCTGATTTGCATATTAAAGAATTGTTTCTTCTTGCAGAAAAACAGTGTGAGCAAAATCCATGGCTTTTGATGCCAACTGTAAGCTAGATTAATGTTAGAGAAAATAATTACAGAATCCAAAATAACATACAACGTACTAGAGAACTAACAAGGCAGTAGCTAGTCACAGGGTTAACAGCTTGAAGAGAGAGCTCGCCTTCAAAGGCCTTTATCTGCCAACAGATGTCTGTAAAAGAAAATCATCGTGAGAATAGCATGCTGTATCTGTAGAGCAGAGCTGGGAGGGCGTGGATTACCCACACACAAAACCACATCCCAAAACAAACAAGAATCCCAAAGCCAATACTTAGTGGCGGTATGCAGAACAAATCGAGGATTTGGTAAATGCTCTGGGCTCTTCATTTGAGAAGCCCAGCTTTAACACCCAGCTTGCAGTCCCTTTTGCCCAGCCATAAAGGTGCTGAAGTAGGCAGCGTGATGTTTGCCTTATGAAGGATTAAACATGCAGCCTGACTGATGGCCATAATTAGATCGATGTCATCCTAAGCATGGGCACCAAAGGGTGTGGAACAAAGCTTTCTGAAGGCTTCCAAAGGCTGGTGGGAGAGCCAGACACCAACACCCTACGTCAGTGGGGACATATTCTTTGCGTATGTGGAGACTGAATTTTTCCTGGGAGAAGAAGAGGAAACTAAACATGTCTACAATACAGGTTCTTTGACTGTGTTTGAGATGCCAAATACCTTTCCCCTGTGTTTTGTATTCCCAAAGGGTACAACATTTTTGGATTATGACAGATTTTTACAAAAGAGGCAAAAATCCTAACTGTTCTTCTGTCATACAATTCTTCTTGGTTGAAGTTAGCAACATTTGCAGGATTTTTTATCATGCCTATAACCAACTATCTCTTAAAAATTTTCTTGCTTCTAAATCCTATCTGAATGTGAAGTCTGTGGCCTCTCCCTCAGTTGTCTGTCTGTTATTTTAGGACTGTCCTACTAACACAGTCCTGAGGTGCATATATCCAACCCAGACTAAGTTCTGCTTTTTTTTTTTTAATCCCCCTGCTTGTCTGGAGCTGAGCTAAAATCTTTTACGTCTTCTTTTATTTCCCTTTCACAGAGCAGCCAAGCATTTGAGCAACTATTTGGCATAATTTCCAGAAATTAAAGCACACTGATTTTCTATAAAATCCTTAAAGACTAGAGCCAATCTGAGTGATGCTTACACCACAGAGCTAAGGTGCACTGAAAAAGTGATCAGAAAGAAGTATTAGAACTGCATCCTCTCAGGCCTTGTCCTTTGCTGTCTTTTGTGGAGGATGCCTTTCACTTCCTGTCAAGGCTTCAGTCTTGCCAACAAGCACCCTAACTCATGCCTGAGAAAGTCGTGCCATAGTTAACGTTTAGCTGATATGCCATCACAAGCTTTTGCAGCTCATTATGTGATACAGCATATTCTGTGGTAGTCCTCTTCATAATTCTCTCTTTTGAGCAGCCTTTCTGCTGAAGGTGGCGCAAACAATGTTCTCCAAACTGGCTTGCTTGTTCTTGTTCCTCAACACGTACCTTTTCCATTCCTACAAGAACCACTTCAGTAGCTGTCCTTTTTCTCTACATTTTCAAGGAAATAAATACAGCAAGTTTTCCACTCTCTCCTGTCATGAAACTGTCTAACACATCTAAATTTCAGTCTCTCTACAGATGCTTCCAGTAATCTATGCCAAGGCTTCATATTCTACAGCACCATATCACTTGAATAATTTGTGCTGAGCTTAACACTTCTCCACATTTAAATAGATATTCTGCAAAGCTTTTACAGCATTGGTTTAGTACTTTCTTAGACTTAGGAAAGCAATCAAACATGTCTTCCATAACAAGTCACCTCTGCAAATGTATTGGCACTTCATCAAGAGACTTTCACTCCAATATTCCTACCTGTTTTTATGACTTGCTCCTTCTGAATACAGCCTGTTTCATCCCAGTTGGATTTATATGATTTAATTCCTCTCTTGCATTCTCTTCATGTGGTACTCTTGCAAAATAATCCCTCCAAGCATTGCTAATTAATTCAGCATTCATTGCCAACATACCTTATTTACGTCTTACATAAGCAAGTGTGTTTGTATCCTTTATCATTGGTTCTCCTGCCTTGATGAGATTGCAATTTTTTTTCTATGTCTTCAGTCTCCTCCCTCCCTGGAGAGGTATAAAATTCACTGATAACTCTACTTCTAGCTGACACTGCTGCTTCGGCTTCCTTTTTTTGCTTGTCATATTTTCACTAAAGTCAAGAGATTGTTCCAATCTTTTCAACTCAACAGGCTCTTTTCCTTGAGTTTTTCATAAACAATTTACATTATTATCCAATTCAGTTCTGATATTAGTACTAGGGGCTTTCTGAAGAAAACCCACCTGTAGTTACAACTCTGCCCCATTTCTCTTGATTGAATTTAACAGATCACAGACATCAGAGGTGGAAAATGGGGATTAGGTGTATGCAGTAGGATGCCTTCCTGCCCACCCAACGGGTTTGTCTCGGTGCTTTTTCTCAGGTTGTGATGGTGTTCTAGACAAAAATGAATTCCTTTTTCCCAAATGTCTGTAAGAGACAAAACACTCTTACCTGGATGAAGAAGCAAGACAATGCAAAGCATACAGATAAACCTAACAAGCATTAAAGAAAAATTATAAAATGTGCAACATTTTAAAACTTCGGACAAAATTTTCATGGGCAGACATTTTTTTCAGAAGATCTCATTAGCAAACACGAGTTCCTTTTGAAAAATTTCTCCCTGACCCTCTTTCATAAAATGTCTTCTACCAAACAGCTGATGGGGTGTGCAGTATGTCTGTAGTGATGCCAGCAAAAATGGGCACCATATCCTCACTTTGTGTTGTCTTTCTACAGCCCAAAATCCTTCCACTGTGCAACCCTTGTTCTGGCTGGCTGCTGTGCATAAAATTCAACAAGAAAGCAGAGAGAAAAAGAAGTTGGCTTTCTGAAGAAGAAAGATTAATCATCTCTGCAATATCTCAGTGGTGCCATGGAAAATAGAATCAGTGGGGCAGCAGAAAGAAAGCTGTGTGCAACAGCCACTCGCAGCCAAGAAGAGAGAAATGGGATAGCCTCTAACCAGAACATCTAAAGCTCTGTCATGTCACTTGAGTGTTAATTTAATTTTTTTACAAGATTACTTTAATTAGTTGGCAGATGATAGAAAGAAACCTGACAGGTAAGCATAACCTGACAGGTCCTGAATCCCTGCTGTCCCTCTGCCTTTTCATTTTGAGTTGAAATTTGGTTTAAAATTTGCATTGCTGTGAGGCTAAATGTTGGCATGGAAGTTCCTGCAACAGATGTTTGTTTCACCTTTAGGAGATTTTGGATGTATACTTACAATATTTTAACAACAACAACAACAATAGAAATGGACAAGGGCTTAAATTTTAAAGAATTTAAAGCCAAGACTGACCTTTTTCAGTTTTAGTCAGCAAAAAAAGGACTGTCCAAGTCTTCCTAAGTTGACAACACATATTATTCTCTAAGAGAGAGAGAGAGTGTGATAAATTATAAAAATTAAACAGTTTTTAGGATCAGTGAGGAAAACAATAAAATGGATTTCAGGGGTGGGGGGGAGGCTGTGTAAATCTGTTATTATTTTTATTATGATTTAAACAATTTTACAATATTTAAGATCACAATTCACTGTACAATTAGGACAGCAGCCCTTCTCATTTTAAATCTTCTGGTGGTTAGAACTGGGCCTGAGAAATGGGAATTACAAGTATCACATCTGGGACTGCCACTTGTCATTTGGGCTTGATGTTGCAGATATTTCTGCATTTGAGTCCCACTGCCTTCATGAATAGGCCTGAGGTTCTACAAGTCCATTTGTAGGTGTGAAGCTGCTCAGGACTGTGCACTATTTCCAGGATCAGAGTCCTAACTTCCCACTTGGGTTTTGAAGCGCAAAATGTGCCTCCATGCCCTGAAGGTAAACAGGGACCTCAGTTTCCTCTGTCACTTCTAGGTAAATCAGTGGAATTTCTGCTTAAAACTATTTTAATTTCCCTTAGGTTGATCTGATTTTGTACACTCCCTGGAGCCCAAATGCCAGACTTTATATTTAAGACCTGAAAAACTTTTGTATGACAATCCCATTTCGTAATGTTGTTACAACTAATAGCAAGCATGAGCATGAGCGTGAGCAGGAGATGAGACAACAATGAAAATCCAGCCTGGAACAATTCAGGGCACCATGTCTGAGCTGAGTGCTGAGCCAACATAGTGGGGGTTTCCTGTGTTGCTTCTGTGTGACCTTAGTTGTAATACTGGACATTGTTCCATAAAGCAGGTTGCAATTTCTCTGTTGAGACTTTGATAGCTCTCAGGCTCACCAAGCAGACCCTTCTCTGACATCTGATGTATATTATATTGACCACAGAGAACATCCTCTTGGCACAAGCACTACTTGTCTGAAATTTTTAACTTCTCACGTATTCGACCACAGGATGGGATTTGATTTTATACTGAGCTCAAGAAAATATTTTGCTCCAAATTATTCACAGTTTATGAGACTCACAGAGTTAGGGTCAGTTGACATTCCTGTTTTCTATGTATTATAGAAATGACTTTGCTCAGCTCTACGTATAGGTCTGCTGATTTTTCCACTAGAAGCTTCAGTCAGCCAGCTGAATCAAAGCCATAAGGCATTTGAGGGGAAGGAAACTGATTCTCCCCAGTTACCCAAAGATGGTTGTTTCCTGATAAGATTTGGGTAAGTATTGTGTAATTAGCACCACTCAATAAGTTCCATTGAAGGACCTCTGCCTCAGCACAGAGGTTGTTGTGGTCTGGCCTCTTGTGCAGCTGGAGGGATCATTGCCACCTTCACTCCTGACTGGGCAACAATCATTTCAGAGCTTCTTAAGAAATAATGATGTCTTAACATAATGCTTTTTGGTTATAAAAACCCAGAAACATCAGAAATACTGATTTTTCATTATTAGGGGATTACATTCCAAAAAAAATTAGGTTCCTCATAAAGTCAGTCCTAAACTTGACTATATAACCAACATACAAGCATATAACTTTGTTTACTATTACTCAAAAAAAAATTTTGAAATATTTAAAAGATTTAGTTCTAGTTCTCTAAGAACAGTTTCTGGTCTCTCAAATTTTATATCCATTTTTTATCATCATCTTGATGTCTATTTACAGCACCTGGCTTGGAATCTATAAATAATAACCCCACTTTCAAGGCAAAAGTTCTTTTCTAAAGAAAAAAAAAAGGCAGAAACAAATCTAACCCCCAAACCCAACTCTGTTAACATTACAACAATGTTGTAGGTTTTTCTGAAAGAAAAGCCAAAACATTGAAATCAAAAATTAAAGCTGGCATACAGAGATGAAGTGAAAATAAAATTAACAGAATGTTGTAAGAGTGCTATTAAAACATTGTGCATTGTCATTGGTGTATATTATATACATTCATGGTTTGTGTGTATGTGTGTGTGTGTGTGTAGGCATATTTGGTACATGAGTGTTTATTTCAGCAGCTGGCTTAGCACAATTGTGATGTTGGTAATGAACCAATCCAATTTGATATTAAAGCATGTTATCTATAGCTTCATGATAATATCACAGATTGAAATTTGGGCCATAAAGATTTCAAAGATAAATTCTGGAACAAGAAAATAATGGGCACAGCACTTAATATAACCTTCAAACCCTCTGCTCTTCCCCAGTCCTGCTGGCCACATTCTTGTTTCACAGCAGGAAGATGTTTCAACATTCTGGTGTCCCTTCCAAACAAGAACCACATAAAGGCAGGGGAAATCCACCATCAGTTTCTGAACAACCTCTGATGGGAGCAATAAGAAGAGGTGGGAGGCAGGGCACACCAGAAAATGCCTTTGCTTGACAAAGGACACAGCCTCAGTTTCTCTTGCTCACTTATTCTCCATAACTTAAAATTCCTGGTTATTGCAAGGTATCACATGCAAAACAGGGCAATTATCACCTTTAGTTTCTACTCTATGTTCAAAATCGTTCAAACATTTCTTGACAGTAATTAAGTAAATGAAGTTCTGGAGGCTCTGATATAATTGTGAAAAGACAGAGTTCTCAGATTTCTTTTGTAATTAAATATTTTTTCATCATTTTGCAAAAGTCTCTCATCATTTGCACAGAAATAGATTTTAGTAACTGCTCTGAACACACACTTTGAAGAATTAACTACTGTGTGAAAGATAATAATTTCTATTTTATGAAAAAAATCTACATGATTTTTAACTGAAAGATCCATCTGAGAAGGCTGCCAGTTTTCTGCCTCTTTTGGTACAATCATGTGGGACAACTGGGAGAAGTCACTCCCTTCCTACCCTTAGTGAATTGTCTCAGACTACTTCAAATAGATGGGGTTTTCCTTTTCTCCTTAGTGAAGGGAAGAGTTTGGGTATTGCTAATTGCTCCATGCATGAGCTCAAACACTACTGACTAAACTAAGTTCAGGAGTGCAGTTGTATTTTTGCTTATTAACTTGTACCTGTCATGAAATAAGTGGGAGGCCACTGTTTCAGGCAAGCTTTACCTCAGATTTTACAAACAATTCCTCCAGGACACATTTCCTACACATACAACAATATGTAATATATTGCCCAAATGTTCACTGCCTCTAATGGAAAGCAGATGAAAGACTTCCCTCCAAGACATTTTACTTTATTGGAAGGAGGAGCATGGGATTTCTAGCAAAGCTAATTAACTAGATTATCCTGCAAACACCATTCCAGTTTCACAGGTCAATATAATCCTTTTGAGATGCTGTCTCAAGGCCAACTGCCCCAATGCAAAATAGGAAAGAGACATCGCTTCGCAGGTGGCTTTATAGCAGTGCCATACAGATATGACAGTGACAAACAGAGAGTGGAATAACTGAGAAATCCAAGCCATTACAAGCTATTTTTCAAATCAACTACTAGGCTGCATGGGAATTGGTGAGTCCAAGTCTGAGGAAGGCATGATTTGAAGTCTGTGTACACATTGCTAAAAGGCAGGTGCAATTGCACCTCTCCATCACTGCTCCTCATAAATACCTAACTGAGTTTTATGAATTGGCTCTGTGAGTACATCGTTAACCAGCACTGGGTAAATTCATCATGGTGAGCAAGATAAACATAGAGAGATCCACCATGGGGAACAGAATGTGACTTATGGGTGTGGAGGGTGGAGAAGAATTTAAAACTACAATGCAGCTATGGTACGGGGTGTTGGGCTGCCAGGAATGCTGTATTTCAAAAAGCAAAAAAAATCAGTTAAGAGCAGACAGCTGTCAGAGCTCTGTGATTTTGGAGGAGTCAGAGGTGCTTCTTTGAGAAAGAACATGAAATGGAAAATAAAGAGAAATTGTGTTGTCTGGGAAGATAATGTGAGTGGGGGAGGTTCAGACAGGAAAATACTTGTTTATTTTCAAAACAGAAAAACCCACATGGAAATATTAGCAGTGAAATCAGAGAAAAACTCTTAAGCAGAATGTATTAGCTGGTTAATTTGTGGGTTTAGTCCGAAAACCTAGAATATGCATGCATATTTGTTTATGCATGCATGTGTACACAGATACATGCATATATGAATGCACATTTTTATACCCATGTGTGTCTATTTAGGTATTTGTGTGTATGCAGACACCCCCCCATCATTTCCACACACAGCAGGTGTCTGATTGCCATTTCCAGACCTACTGCATACTTGGAGAATCAGTTGCCACCTGCTTTAAGAATGAAGTGGGATATTGAGCAGGAATTTAGGCAATGTGTTCCATAAATCCAAGTAAAAAGCAAATCAAGATAAACAATTAGTAAAACCATGCCTATTGCCCCTTTTTATCTTCAGAGTATGGCAATGAACATGGACACAAGTCTTAGTGATTTTTCCTTTTACCAAACAGCCAACAAAGTGAGAAAAGACAAAAAATAACACAATAACAGTAATGCAGATGGTTTGCACCTTAAATGTTCTATTTTAGAAATATCTCATACAGAGCAATTATGAAAATAAAAACGTGCCATTCCAGTTGCATGATAAATTTCTCTTCCAAACAATAAATATAATCCAAGGCGGAAAAGTTTTACTGTTCCTTTATTTTTATTCTGTTCCCAGGTTTTATTCTACTCAAACAATCAGAGAAACTCTAGACTGGAAAGTAACTCTGGAATGAATCACTGCAGAGAAGTTCACATTCTGCTGCCTGAGAATTTTATCAAAGAAACTTCACTAGCCCTTTACAGCACCTATGGATTGCTTTCACTATCTTTTTTTATCAACACCTTTTTCAGATAAAAAATATTTTTGAAAAGATTACCATAAGACTGAGCCTCTTCATGTCATTATCAATTTATAGTCAGAAGAAAAGTGCCCCAATTACCTTATGATTTTTTTATGGGCTTAGGAGACATTAAAAAAATGTGATGGCAGCAGAAAAAATATTCCACCCAAATACTCTTTTAGTTATTTTTTCTCTTGTTTTAGAATATAAAATGAAACATGGAAGTATAGAAAGAGATAGAAGTGAATTGAAAACTGAAACATTCTCATTTCCCTTTGAAAATCTTTTTTTTTTTCTGTCAGGAACTCGGAGAGTTAAAATAATCAGCATTACGCATAACCAACAAATAATCCTCATTATGCTATACTATCTAGAAATCCCTTTTGCTAACCTTGCCTTTAAGAGCCTTAGATGAAAACTTGCATGTTACATAAGCATAACACTTGACACAGCCATGCCTATAGGCACCACAAGATGGTTTACAAAATCTTAAATTATGTATACTGTAGGTTATTCACTCCATGAATAAACTATTAAATCAGTAGCTCAAACTTCAGCAGTTATGCAAATCTGTGACTGCAGTCTGTGCTGTAGCACTGAGGTGGCAAGTGGAGGATGACGGGTTCATGAAGTTTTACCAAAAGCGAAACGTCAAATGCACTAACACAAATACTTTTGAGAGTGTCTGGATGAAAAACTTTCTCAGTGATGCAATGGTCTTGGTAGACTTCAGACCAAAGATGTATTTAAAAATTACATCTATTCAATGAATTATTTGCTTGTGTGATTGTTGCCAAATCAGTAAAGAGAAACATCATTGCAAACTTGAATGAATATTCATACGGCGCAAATAAACAATGAATACTCATCATGGCAAGCTGACAAAAATTATGCTAAAATTATGTTGAAATTGGTTTGGGAACAAATTCAAATTCATAGCCTGTTGGCAAATGCTTTGCTGAAAGAAAAAGAGCTACAATTGTCACAAAACCATTTGCATACTTCAAATGTTGCACTGAATTATTTTATTTAGCCATAAGGACTCTAAGACTATCAAGGCTGAAATCAATTCCTATGGGAAATAAACAGGTTTTAGAAGATGCACTGATTAATTGCCTTTGGTTCCCAGCATTAACCCTCTTAGCAAGACAGATGAACAAGCTGGCTCTACAGATTCTCTTATTTAAACACCATCACACATCCTTGGATAACGTTACTGGGAATTACAAGATATTAATTTTCAATTCCTGTTCCAGTCTGGAACCTAAGCCGAACTTTTATTTTCTTTCCACATCAGCTGACTATTAAGGTGGAAGTTTAGCAGGCAGCCCTCCTTAGCCTGGCATGACTTTTTCATACCTTTCTGTTCAAAAGCCCCTTCAGTCACTGGAGCCCATTAACACCTGCTCTGCCTCTCAGCCAGACTCTAACTCACCCAGCACTTGTTTGGCTTTTCCATCAGCTGGCTGTTATTGCAAACATACCCACTTTTTCTTTGGTTTCATTGTGCCCCTTCCAGCACCAGTTTATTATCTACTCTATCAAACCATTTCGCTTTAAACAGTCTAGGAAGACAGCTGCATTGTCAGATGCACAGTTTGTTTGCCTTGGAGGGATTTTTCTTCCTGAGATAGAACTTTTTGTAGGAGGGAGCTGAAGATGTAGTTAGTTTCTAGAGGCCTGTAAGTCTGTGCTTTTATTAATACCACTGAATTTCTGTAGTTTTCAAATACACCACTTGCCTTACATTGCCTGAATCACTACTGAATAAATTAGAGAAGGCAAATAATTTTTTTGTGGTGGCTTTTTCAGACTGAAGGCAATTTTGAACCCACAAAAAGTGGTAACAAGATGCAAATATGTGTGTTTGTCCACCGTTGGGGCCTGATAACTAATGACAGTGTGTGCTTTATTATGTAAGCTGAACAGTACCTACTTGTCACAATATCCCTGGACATCCTACCCACAGCATCAGTGTGGCCCTTAAATAAGGGGTGGTGCTCCACACTTAACTAAGAGACCATTTTGGAGACAAATTTTCAAGTTTTTGCAGCCATCACATAGTCAAAATCTGTTTCTTTTATCAAACCAGTAATTTTGCACATAAAAGCAAGAGTCTGAAACACTGAACTCTATTATAATGACTTCACTTACAAGATTTCCACAAACTCAGCAAAGCTCCAACTAATTACCACAGCCTTACAATGTGGACATGAAGGCTGCCTAGAGGAAGAGATTTTTAGAAAGGCAGTATGGAATGAAGGCAGGAGCTGAAAACCAGTCATGAAGCCAACATTTCAAGCCTAATTAAAGCAAGAAAATTTTGTCTATAAAAAATCAACCCCACTACTGATACATTGAGAAGTAGCTGGGAGAGTATTCCCAACTCAATTTTGACAGTTGAAACCTTATAGGTATTTGAAAAATACAGCACAAATTTGATTGAATACTCACTAATCCTGCCAAAACTTTACCCTTCTCTATCTTCTTGGCTCTGCCTTGCCTGGGGTTGCAGCCCTCTCTGTAGCTTTGTGCTGTCTCCATTCACAAATGAGAGCAGTGGAGTATTGAAATGAACCTGGCCTTTTCTGAGTTTAAAAGCTGCTTGGGGAATTCACTGCAGGAAAAGGTCCAGGCAAATCCTCTTCACATTTATACGCCATCTGGAGTCCTGTCACATGCATTTTTGAGCATAAGGTGGTAAATGCTGAAGGGCCTTTGTCCCATTAGACTTCAATTTACATGTCCTTGCTCTGTAAGTGTCTCTGGGCATCATTGCTTCCAAGAAACATATCTGGAGGTCTCCAGCCTTTCTCTCAGGCACATTCATCCCACTGTCTGTCCCTGACCTTGCACTCTCATTGAAGGGTAACTAAGGAGTGCACTCTCTCTTCCACAGCATCACACCCAGATCTTGAGCAGCCCCATAACTCAGTGAGCTATTCCAACTGAGTCATGATGAGACCTGCTCGTTTTCTCTTTGAAACAAATCCAACAGCAGCATTTAAGATTAAAAAATCTGTCACACTGTAAAATTGAAGCCCTTACGTATTTGCATTACCTAGAGTCTAATGGCTAATCTGTGCAGTAGCCTGTTGTGAACCCCATGGTCTCTGCTTTGACATCAGTAGGTTCTGGATTTCTAATTTCAAAACTACAGCTGTTGCTAAAACCCCATCAGGCAAAACCAGCCACCTTTGCTCCCCCCTCTTTCAGGAATTTGGAGGTGACATTGTTTGTGACACTGTGAAATGGGTTTGTCTGATGTGATTCTCTCACCTGCATGTGGGCTGGACCCTTGCAGTGCTTGTGCTACTCGTGTGCTCAGTTGCTTTCCTTGGGTGATGACAGTAAGTAGGATGCCAAGGTAAACTTCTTTTTTTGCTGTTTGGAGTTGTTGCCAGCACTGCGGAATATGTCCCTTAGCCGTAAGCCAGTTACAAATTATTTGTTTTCATCTCCTTTGGTACTCCCTGTAAACACAGACAACACCAGTCCCATGTCAGTAAAACAGATACCTAGTTAACTGAAAACTAGTAAAACCATCAGACTTAAAACCTGAAGGCACCTTCTGTGTCACTCGTGGTGGCAGGTGCTGCATGCAGACCCCAAGCAAGGGGCAAGGGGCTGCTCTCAGTCTCCCAGCTGTCCTCCTGGCTTCTGGAAGGATTCCCTTTTCCTCAGATTTTAAGTGCTTATTGATGCTTTCCAGGTGGGCTTTTTTGTGGTGTTGTTTGGGGTTTTTTCCCCCTAGTTGCACACTGGGTTCAGTGATCACTGGAGAGCTCTGACGGACATGAGCTGCCTGAAATGTTTCCGTTCTACCTGAGCATTACACAGAGAAGCCATCCACCATTACCAGGTCAGGCACGTTCACCCCTTGCTCCCCCGCTGATGGGACCACAATTATGATGGACACTTTTTTTTTTCTGCTGCAAATACACTGAGGATTTGCAGGAAAGTTTCCTGTCTCCTTTTTTTCCAGCAGGACAAAGTTAGCAGTATGACACCAATAAAATCCCATTTATTTCCATTTAAAGAAGGTGCTACCACTCCTTTTCCTTACATTTGCAGCTACAGTCCCCTTTCTTGTCAATGCAAACAGATTCTGTGCACAGGATCTTGAGGTTGCTGATGTCTTGAAAAGTAGAACAGCCTCTCCCCTTGAGATCTGATGGAAAGAAGTGATTAATAAAACAAATCCATGGAGCATGCCTTGTATAAATGTATCTGTGGGGTTATTCTTCCTATTCTTCCTTTATGCTCTGTTCTTTTATAAAGCCAATCATTCACAAGTGAGGAAGATTAGATCATTGAGGAACTGAAAATCTAATTTCATTTTCCGCAGTTTCTGGACAGAAATGAAAGCCAGTGTTTTATTAGTAATGCTGATATTTGACATTACTGCTGACCCTTACTGCTGTCAGTCAGGTCCTGAGACAGGGGTTGAACACAGACACCACAAAACAAGGATGTTGTAGATGCAGCTAATCCTGTAATCCAAGGCACCTGCATCTACAAAGAGCTGCAAGGATTTCTGAACTGTCTTGTCGCATGATTTCAGCATGACCTGACACAAAAGCATGTCAGATTCCCAAGAATTCTGGATGCTGACTAGGGTAGGAAAGTAGATTTATAGCACAAAGTTCCATCAAAACATTTCTTAGAGTTGTGACTTCATGTGCAAGTGGTATGTTAGGTGAGTTTTCAATCACTCCCTTTTAATTTGGAGTTTCACTGCTAGAATTAGCTCTTGGCAACATTGTGCAGTAACTTTTAAAGCCCACATCAAGAACCTCTCACAGTATAGTACCCATGTTAAATAAGAGGGACACAGAGAGGAGGAACAGCGAAACATGTCTAAATCTTCAAGGCTTTACTAAAATAGAAACTCACAGTTTGAAAGAAGAAAAAAAAGCAAAAGAAAAAGAGAAAAATAAAAATTAAAATTAAAATTAAAATTAAAA
>WAAE01006370.1:0-30957 GCA_013400495.1 Nicator chloris | reverse complement strand
AAAAGAATTTTGCTTCTTCATTCATTGTATTCCTAAAAGGAAAAAAAGAAAAGGAAAGGAAAAGAAAAGAAAGGAGAAGAAAGGAAAAAAAAAAGGAAGGAAAGAAAAGAAAGAAAAAAAGAAGAGAAGAAAAGAAAAGAAAAGAAAAGAAAAGAAAAGAAAAGAAAAGAAAAGAAAAGAAAAGAAAAGAAAAGAAAAGAAAAGAAAAGAAAAGAAAAGAAAAGAAAAGAAAAGAAAAGAAAAGAAAAGAAAAGAAAAGAAAAGAAAACCCACCCCAAATACCTCTCTTGAATGCAGTGTCTAGAAGTGCCAACTTACAACTTAACTTACCTTGTTAAATGTGACAGTAGGTGTCATCTAGAATCATAAAGAAAATAGCAATAAATCCCTACAACTTCTAACACTTTGACTGGTGAAAGCCTGGGTTCTCTACCATTGAAAAAAGCTGAAAAAATTCGTGTCTGCATACAAAGCCATATACACTGTCCCACCCTGGGGTTTCACTCCCGTTTTGTAATTATAAAATATTTTCCCATCATGAGACTGAGGACTTCATGTGTGCTGCTGGAGATTTTACTGATCATGGTTCATTGTCTCTCAGTAGCATGGAGCTCAGCTCTGGGTCCTCAAGCTGGTCTAAGATAAAAGCAAAAGACACATTACTGCCTATAGTGGAGGCAATAACAAGAGCAAGAGCTGGCAGACATGCTGAGTGGAGAGACAGACTTAAAGCTTTCACATGCAGGAAGTTAATGAGTATACCTCCTTTCTTTTGTGAGCCAAAACCTGTGTATTGAAGGAGCTGAACACACCAGCCTTTTCTGCGTTCTCAATTGCCACGGTTATGGAAGCAGCAATAAAAACACTTGCATTTATGGAAGTCACCTTCCATTGCTCCCCCTTTAAAGTCTTTGCCCTTGTAGAAAGTGACAGAAATACCCAGTGAATTAACTCCCATTTTCTACATGGTCAAGAGAAACACTCTGCCAGAGAACAAGCAAACCAACCCTAGTCATACTGTGATTAACAAATTATATACAGAATGAATATCTTCCTGTCTTCAGGGATTAGCTGACAAGTATTTCTCTTGATGTTACCCAAATTGGTGGATAGGCTCATGTCTGATCTGGATGACCTACTTAACTCTGTGTCACTCACAATGATTTCCATGAATTTGGAGTATTCGAGACAATTTCTATTTTTTTGTTTACACTTTGTTGATTATGCGACAAATGAAGTATCTCTTTGCCTACTGGTGGTAATGAGATCTGCTAATTACCTTTATTACATTACGTATTAAGAATATATAAAATGCCCGATGGGTGCTGACTAACAATCCCACGGGGGGGGGCATATGACTGCCAGTGTCCACAGCCCTCCCTCCTCGTGCCCCTCCATCAATGAGAACGGTGTGAGGGATACCAGAGGCTGTGGAGCCCTGCTTGTTCTGTTTGATATGTGTGTGTGGACCTGCTGACCATGTCTGCCTCCGTGATATCCCACAGCAAAGAACATCAGCTGCTCACCACCCACAGCACAGAGAGGTGCTTTCATTTCTCCATTTTAATTCAGTCTCCTACCATTTTCCTTGAGCATACCCACTATTTCACGGGATCCAGTTAAGAGCCCAGTTACATATTTAGTTCATCTTCTCCCTCTGTGATTTTTAAACCTACCTCATGCCCTATCCTTCTCCCCCACTAATCACACAGGAACCACAGCCTCTTTAGTCATTCCTTATGAAGAAACCCCTACACCCCTTTGATCACTGCAGCTTTTCTTCTCTGTACCTTCTCTAAGACCACCATACTGTTCTTGAAACGTGGCATTTGCAACACTTTTCCTGATGATGCCCAGAGCCCCGTTGACTTTTCTGGCTGCTGTTGCACAGCAGATCAGTGAGTTTGGAAGATAGCAATGGCTCCAAAATACCTTTCCTGGGTTGTAGCTGTCTGTCCTGAGTTGCAACAGTATTTTCGGTTCCCTTATCACATCATCTCTTTATACTCTTTGCAGTAACAGCCATGATCATCTGCAACTCCTTTCACATAGGCAGCAGCTACAACTCTTTGATGATCTGCTGCCCTTCTCAAGCCAACTGCTTCTGTTTCAGTTATGTTCCCTTTGGAACAAAGTAATAAAGTCTGGTTGGGCTACCCTAGGCAAGGAGAGCAAGATGTGGTGTTTCTGAAATACTTTCTGTGTTGCACTGTGGCATTTCTGAAATACTTTCTGTGTTGCACTGTGGCATTCCTGAAATATTTTTTTCTACTGCACTCTTCATTTTCCTTTGTATACTCTAAGTTCCCAGTCTGAAATTTCATTTGGTATTGAAACTATGTGTTGTTTAACATAAAACAGTATAGCCTAAGCAGCTTCTTCATTTTATAGCTCAAAATTCCTATTTTTAAAGAAATTTCAGCATATCCAGAAACTATGAGGTATTGTCTTATTTAGGTGTCACCAAATGATAACTTTTTTATAGAGTTTGAAGTTCTTCACAAGTATTTCTAAAATATGGAACAACATGCTGTGCTCTTTTACTCCTTCACATTCCTCTTCCAAGCCAATCAAGACCTCAAGCACGTCTATCAGGACGAGCTGCACACATGTCCATGTGTTTCTACCTTGTTCTTTGCCTGTGGAAGTGGTTTTGTAGATGGTAGGGCTTCTTGCAAACACTATACCACTTATCACAACATGTATCTCTTGAAATACTAGTGTGCCGGAACAAGTACATGAAATTTATGAGTAGCTTTCAAAGCCCAGCTATAACATGTATATCAAGACAGAGTAGGAGTATGCAAAAGTGATTTTAAAAAGGGAAAGTGTGCCTAGCAGCAACTTTTTATCTAAGAAAGTAAGAAACATTTTTAAGGGCTAGGAACCCTCAGACGTTTTTGGAAGATGGAATTAAAAAGGGGTTACAAAACCACACAGAATAATGTCAAGAGAATAAGAGAGAGAAGAATTTAACTGAGTCTTAGAAACTGTGGTCTGTAGTGAACTTTAACTGTTTTTTTCCAAGGAAGGTTGAAAGCAATAAAAGCACAAATAAATGCTAACCTGAAATACAGAAAAGCACGTCAAAGGTGTTTGGGGTTTTGCTGGAGTTTTTTTGTTTGGTTGGTTAGTTGGTTTGGGGTTTTGGTTTTTTTTGCTCTTCTGTCAAGCTTTGTAATTTCTTATCATGTATATATGGTATATCACCTATTCATGTACTAAATATTGTTTATTAGCATAAATATAGCTCAGCATCCATATTTTTGAATTATATATTCAAAATGTAAATTCCATAAAAACTAAAAAATATACGCCAAGTCATTCTTTAGACAGCAGCTTTGCAAGAGGTATCGAGGAAGAGAGATTTTCTATCTGCTTCAGGAGCAAATCAATCACATCACATCACATCACACCACAGTATTTTTCTCCAAATTGACTTCCACTCATCTGCTCTCTTTTGTTTGAAGGAGTCTCTGAGTGGAGGCAATACTGATAGCCTTCTTCTAACTAACTAGCAATGGCCAAAAAAAGAAGAACCCTCTAAAATTAGTTGCCAGCTGGAGTTTTCTTTGTTTTGGGACTGCTCTTCGATAAGCAGTTGGCTTTCCTTCCCTAGCTTGCCTGTGGCATCTTTAAATTAAATGCCTGCTGCATTAAAGAAGTCACATCATGGAGCACACTGGGGACTGGCCTTAAGCCCCACAACCTCTTAAAGAATGGCCTGTCTTATTACAGGGACAAAGGTATTTTTATTGATATTTGAGACTATTTTAGGAAGGTTTGGTGGTTTTAAAATCAGTTTTCTGGGGCAGAACCAAAGAATTATGAGTATTTCTGCCAAGTATAGGCTTATTAACCATGGACCAAATAGATACACAAATCAACGCTCTTGGCAGCTCTGCGGATGTTTGAAACCACATCTATCCACTTCCAAGGAAGCTACTTGTCTAAACTTTCATTCAGTGCCTTGAAAAAGCAAGGCAAATGGCACTTCTGTGTCTCAGTGATCTTCTGCTCATTTATCACGTCTTCATTCTTGGAGAATAGACCAAGGCATGACATATGATGTCTGTTGAGATTGCAGCAGCTCCTGTACCATTAATGCTTTCTAATGGTGTGTCTAGGGTAGCTCCTGATGCCTTCCATCATCTCTCTGGCAACTGACTAGCTTTGAAGGAAGGCTTACAAATTTTGAGACCTCTGACTACCACTCCACTCTTTCCCATCAGCTGGAGCAGCAGAATGACTCTGGTAGGTAGGTAGGCTCATTTGGATGCCACTGATGAGGAAGGCAGTTTTGGGCACTGGTGCAAATATTTCAGGAGGCTGAGCTCAGACCCAGCTGTGATGGATGCCTCAGAGTAAAAACTGTGTTGCTGTCTCCTGAGAACTTCTCTGCTGTTGATTTGGACATATGGAACAACAGCTTGATGGACAGGGAAACTGGTTAAGTTGGTCTGTAAATTTACTCACATTAAGTCCAGTCAATCTTCCTGAATAATGATTAACATACTTACAGTTGAAAGGTCTACTTTCAAGTGAAACATCACTGTTTTGTGGTCTTTGGACAGATTGTTGTATGGGAATGTTTTTGCAGGCTGCTAGTAACCTACTGGCATTACTGCTAAACGTTCTGCCTAGGTGATGTGTAGCATATTTTCTCTTTAAAGTGCTCTGTGGTTGTGGGCCTACTTGTTAAAAGACGTCACCTTTCTTGAGAAAAACAAACACACAAAAAGTAAAAAAATGGCTTTCAGCAGTGCAAACAATATTTAGCCCCATAATGCTATGAAGGAGACCAAAGCCCAAAACAAGACTTGCTGATGTAGATTCCAGGACACCAAGATGTGACTAATACATCTCTCAAACATGTCCCCTCTTACCTCTTAACATTGGAACTATGCCTACACTGTTCTTCAGAGAAAATTTTAGGACCATCTATCAAGCAGTAACCATCCAGCTATTAATAGTATCAAATGTACATTTAAAGCAGATGAGCTACATCAAACTCTTTTTAAATAAGCTTAAGAGTTTAATAAGTCTAATAAGAAAATACCTATCCTTGCCACTAATGCAAAGCTGAAATGAACAGAGCACAAGTCTTGATTAATAAATAAATAATAAATCTATCAGGATTCCTTTTATAAACTTTTTTTTTCCCATCTGGGATATTATCTTCCATATCTACTTGTAGCATTATCACCTTGTTTGGAAATTGAAATTCAAAACTACAAACACATGCCATTCTAGAGCTGCAATGACCAAGGAAGTATCCTGGTTAATGAGAAAGGTAAATTAGACATGATCTAAAAGGTGCTGCAATGAACAGTCTCGTGTGCAGGTGCATCTGTGCCATGGTGCCACGACAAGTTCTGTGCTGCTGTAAATTTAAAGGTGATTTCTCTTATGGTATGTGCATTTGCAAAAGAGCACCTGTCTCTGCTTCCCACTGCTGCTGTGAAGTCACTTTCCACATGCAGCAGCAGCAGCAGGCACAAAGCTGCACATATTTATACATTTATGACTCTTAATATCATGCTGGGCTGGTGTACACCAAACAGTGCATGGACCTTTTCTGGTTAGAGCGAGTTACTGGGAGATGGGTAAAAATAGGACACGTAAAGTGCAGGTTTAAAGGAATGAGGAAAAAAGTGAAGAAATGTTTCTTATGTATTTATGCATTTATGCAATTTGGTGCATGTTTGCTGTCATGCAAGATGGGCAAGGATAGACTTTTCATATGTACTACAGTAGACAGAATACAAATGGTCTGTGATGTTTATAAAGCCAACCTATAATACTGATTTCCTTTCATCTCAAATCATGATTCCTGTCTTTTTAAAGATCAAGGATCTGGGCTCTCACTGAAAAATTCAAAGCTGTCATTGAATATGGTGCATTGGAAAACAGAGAACCACGTAGGGTCACAGTTCCTTCCCAACATGACTGTGTATTTGAAGTTGTTATGAAACATATTTGCAGATGCAGAGGAGCATAACTGCAGGGTGTTTGAAAATAATAGAAGTCTTCAAAATAATGATCAGAGGAATTGGATATAATCACACCTGAAGAGCACCCAGAGATATGGAAACCTTGTTTATCTGTCTGGTTCAACTCATACATATGAAGCAGCCTACCCAGGTCCTGGATGGGTAGAAAGAAAAGGCGGAAAGCAGGAAGACTTCCCTTGGAACACACAGCAACGACAAAATCGGAAGGTTTGGTTCTCTGTATGCTGCCTACAAGCTGCTGACAGAGACCTGCTTAAACTGCACAGGACAGGAAAGTAGTGCCTGGAGTCAGGAATTCTCCACTGATCCACAAAGCAGAATGTGAATAGCATAATATCCAGCAGCAACTGGAATATCTTTTTTATTAATGGTGGAAGATGCTGTTGGAATAATGTGTTTCAAAATGGAAACTGCCTGATTATATTATGAATAGGCCCCATGTGACCTACCATTTGGTTATCTGTACGTATGCTTTCTAAAAATAAAAGTCAGTCTTGGAAAGATTATGGTCCTCTTTGAGTAGTTTACCTTTCAGTAGAGATTACGGAAAATAATTTGTGGAGTCCACAGAGACTGTACTACACAGTGCATAAGACAAAGGAATGAATACCATTTAAATCAACAAAGGAAAATGTAGAGAGCTGATCTGGAAATAAGAGGAGTTTATTTTCTTTTACACTATCTTTTCCAAAAAGAAGAAGAGGGAAGAAGGAAAGTGATAATTTTGAGGTATTAAATAACTGATTGATGTGTGAAATGAAAAAGACCAAAAACGCTTCTAAATCTAAACCTTTAGTATTACTTGTAAGCCTCTAGTGTGCTAACCTGTGTATCTGTGTGAAGAATAGAGAGCAAGTTTAGATATTAACACCACTTCCTAGGATTACTAGTGGTGTGGAAGGAAAACAGGAGACCCAAGATGATGGAGAGAGTCCCCTTCTCTGAGGGGGCCACAATACGATGCACGATCTGGCTGGAGGGAACCTGTGCAAAGCTGTCCTTTCAGATATCCTCACATCAGAGCTGAAGAACAGAACAGTAAGACCATAGTGGCCTTTCACAGCAAGAAAGTTTTCAGATAACTTCTCTGGAGTATTTACAAGGATTCAGGTTCACATGCCCAAGAGCCAGCTGGGAAGTATATTGCAAGGTTCTTCCCTTTTTTTTTGAACATAAGGGTCTTCTGTGAGGGTCCTGGAGAAAGCTTTGTGAAAAATAGCTAGATAAGCCTTAGGTTGCCCTACAGAATAGTTTGCCCTTTGTTCTCAGAAGTGACTGCTCTTCTCAACAGTGTACAAGCTGGGGGCATTTAAATCAGGCAGTGGAACTCAGGGAATAAACTGCTTTTTGTGCCCTGATCTTTTTGATTGTGAGAATTAGAATCATTTCTGGGAATTAAGGCTTCCTCTTTGTATGCAAAGCCTGGCTTTCAGACCTAGGTTTTAATCATAAGCACTACATAAGCCTGAAAATAATTAATTGGACATTTTGCAGTTGCATGCTGCAGTTCTGGATAAAAGTGATATATCACTTGGAGATCAGACATAAATATGAAATTGGCTTGAATGACTTCATCTTGTGTCCTGGTGTGTTGAGACTACAGCCATCAATGACTACAGAATGCCAAGAAATTAAAAAATCAATTAAAAATTGCCTCAAAGTAGAGAAACTTCAGGATAAACTAACCCCCTGATGCTACTGGTGATTCACTGACAGGACTATTTATGTCGGTTTTCTTATGTTTGTGTTGGCATTTTAAGGCAGTTGCACACAAAATGCCTTCACAGGAAGGGTGTTACTGCAGCTGCAAGGGCATGGCAGTCTAAGTCAACCACAGCCAGGATGCCCTGTCACCATAGCTTGTACCACTGTGCCAATGTGTTGATCTATGTGTGCAACTGCCTGGGAACCTGATTTTCCACTACGTGGGAAATTGCATGATTTTACAGGAAAAAGACCCTTCTGGACAGAAAACAACAACAAAAGTTAATCTCTGTGGAACAGCGGGGGAGGTTATGAGCATTTGATCAGAATGAAGGGAGCTCACAGCACTGTCCATGGTTTTATGTTTTCCATATTTATATCTTCATATCCATATTCTGGGTTGTGACACTCTGCCTTGAATCTTTTGCTCATGGTGCCTGTGATGGAAAGAGACAAAAGAACTAAAAAGTGGGGTTTACAGGACAGAAGACACTCCAGAGCGCAGCACCTGTGCTAGGTTGGAACTCACTAACTCCTCCCTTCTTTACAAGGTGAGACAGTCATAACACTTTGCTGCTGCCATGGGGAGAGGGTAAAAAGCCAAATGAAGAGGTAGAGCACTGTAGCAGTTACTGCTTCTACTGCTCACATTAACAACCAGAGCATGTAGGTGGTCTCCTTCCCTTGCCAGATACCAGGAGATAAATGAAATTTCAAGGGTCCGATGTGCAAAAATTCCAAGGTCACTCAATCTGAGGAGGATAAATGATAATAAGCTTTGTTATAAATAGCAATTCAGTGACCTCTGGTTGCAACCCTGAGTGAGTTATCAGTGATGCATTTTCGAATATTTGCCATTAAGAATAATATGCATCATATTGGACTTCAGACTGCAGAGGTTGTAGAGCTCTTTTCCTTCTTCAGACAAAGGGATTAGACACATCCCATCAAGTGCAGCCACTATGAGGCATCTAGTTTAAGGTAGTTATTTAGGCTTCCCCTGTAAGACAGAGGGATTCATCTCGGTAACAAATGAATTAACTCTGGAGGTGCTTATTTTCTCTCCAGTTAACTATGAAGGGAGCTTAAACAACTGTCCTTAAACCAGGGATCTCTATTTTAGAATGATAAAGCGTGGATTCACAACTCTATGATTGTGTTTAGTGATATCCAGTGCCAGTGGAGTCACTAGACATGACCTTACATCTTACCCTACAGGGTTAATAAAATGAAAGGCGATACTGGTACTAGATACGGACATCTGAAAAATGTCTAAATTCCAGTAGGGAGAAAAGGACAAAGTTATGGGAGACACCAGGCAAACACAAAGACATTCAAGTGAGTGTGGAAGGCACCATTGAGTGGGTGCAGCCACGTGAGCTGGTTCTCCTTTCCTCCATCAGCAAGGGTCAAGAGGTTGTGTTTGTGTGGGGCATTGTTTGTAGTGTTAAATGCAAATGGAAGTGACACAACAGGCAATCCTTGTTGTCCAGCAGTCTCCAAGACTTGAAAAATCATCTTTAAAAGGAAAGTAAAAGCACAGTGTAGTCTCGTGATTCTGGGAGCTGAGCAAGGCTTTAAAAATAAGACTTCCAAGGGAAGAAAAAGCAAGAAAAAACCACAACAACATGACATATGACACCCTTATCTGCTGCCTCCAATTGATCTCAGGCATGCCAAGGACTGTCCCTTCTCTCATGATAATATACATCAGTGTAATTCCACTGTAGTCGTCTTCATCTTTCTTCCAAAAACCTGAGGGGATGGTTTACACTGTCATAAGGATGAGTCCTCTTCTTCTATGGATTACAAATTTTTCATCTCAGCAATAACAATCATTTCAGTGTAAATATTCCTAACTTTTTACAGTACAGGCAAGAAGGAGCTAATAAATGTGATTAATTCTTTGTCAGTCATAAACTGTTTAAGTAAGGCATATTCTCTATTGGGTTTTCAGTGATACTGAAGGAACATGAACCTGCATTGTTTAATATCAATTTACTGCTAAACAAAGCCTCTTCTGACTTCAGTGTGGCTCATGAATAGCAAATTAATCAAATTTGGAACTGTTTGTTTGGTCTTTAAAGTGATTTAATCAGACACACCTAATTTAGAAAGTAATTTAATAAGAGAGGTAAAGTAACAGTTAACACTGCTTCAGTGTTGAAGTAGATTGTTTAGATGAACTGCCTTATGAATCCAATATGCAGTATATAAAAAATGCAGACCTATCACCCTGCTCTTTTTTGGATCAATAACCTCAACAAGTTCCTAATAACATTTCATATAAAGCATTCAGACAGAAGTTTCTTACCATTCTGTTTTGTGAAAATAAATGTTTGCATTCAATACACAATTTTAATATACAATGTATCAGAAAGTCAGTATGGGTCAGATTAATAATAATTCAGAAAATCTGAATCATTGATCTCACAGGAGCTACTCTAGCTCATTCCTGTGAGGGATGCATCCCCAGACAATGCATTGTAGAAGAGGAAAAAATGCAACATGAAAATCATTCTCTGTGGAGAAATGACTAGATTAGCAAAGGAACAAGTAATAACTTGTCAGCACTTACTCCATAAAGAAGTTTACTCCTGTTTACAGAGAAGGACAAAAATGCCTGGCCACTCTGGTAATGTTGTCACAGGAAAAGAAAGGAGAGAGATGCTAAGAAGATTCCAGTTTCCCAACAAGCATTGTCATCACCTTCTAAAATGTATGCTTTAAAAAGTGAGTTACAACTACCACAGCAGAGGTGCAAACAATGAAGAAAAGCCATTTCTTGTATGTCTACATTGAAATGATTCATTGCTCCTAACCAAAAAACCTTCATGCTTCAGCAGGCACCAAGAAAGGGCTCAGCTGGGACATAATGTAGCCTCTTTTTTTCAGTTGATAATTTATATTGCATGATTTAGGATTGCATTTATCTATCTTCAGCTGAGAGATGTAAACTCTTGTTGCATACCCAAACAGGAACTCTATGATGAGTGAATCAGGCATATAATGAAGACTTTACTAAAATGTGTAATGAATCTCCTCTCGATATCAGATGATGTTTGCATGAGGAATCATCACACCCTCAGCTCTCCCATATCCCCTACCAGCACTCCTGTGCTAACCTCACCCTCCCTGGCCTCTCTTCACAGGTTTCAGCATCATATCATACTTCTCACGCTGTCAAAAAATGCCCATAGCTCTGCAAACTCTTTCCCACATCTCACTGATTCTGCCCTTCTTCCTTCAGATCCACCAGCGTCCTGTGTTCTGTCAGACCCTCACACTCAAGGAAGCACAAACTACAATGCATCCCTGCTGAAGATGTGCTTTTTAGGTGGTGTTTTTAAAAATTCAGAAAGCTAAGAGGCACTGGCATTATGTACAGCTGACAGCACACTGGCTCTTGGCTCCAGCCCTCAAGAGGGCTGCAGTGGGGCAAGCCAAGTATCTGTCTAGTCTGGGGCTCTCAGTTCAGCAGCAGACAACAGCACACATGCATGGAAGAGGCTGTAAAGTAAGATAACATACAACAGTGACAATATTTTCTTAAAATTTTCTCATAGTTGTAACCCTGTAAATAAGATTTTTGACATTAAGAAGTAAAAGGATACAGGTTTTAGCTGTGGCATCAAATTGACTGGTGGCCACACGCCTGTTGCATCCCTGTCTTTTCTTTGCTCTGGGAGTGCCCAGGACAGGATGTTGGCACCCCTGTGTAGTCACTGTGGGACAAACAGCTTCTCCAAACTTTGTCTGGGAAACGGGGAGAAGGAGGTAGGCTGTGATTTATATAAAAATATCTCCAAAGAGACCTATAGGTGAGGAGAAGGAGATCCCTGGTCATCCTGCCCACAGCAAATACATCAGGACACTGATTACTTGTTGCAATCCCATTCCACCTCTTATAAGGGAAACTCAACTCCTTGACCTTGGACCTGAGAGAGCCCTTGGAAGTTTCTTCAGAGCATCAGAGAAAAGGAGGCAATATCAATAAGTCTTCTTGTAAACAATTTTAACTGTATTAATCATGAGGTTTCTCTATATTAAAATCGGACTTAGGGTGCATGTTATTGCAAATGCACTAGTAATTTGGACTGTTAGGCTGCTAAATATTACTAGGGCTGATGTTAAACTATTCCTTTATGCCAATAGCAAGGCTTGGAGTGTAAATAGATTCTGAGTGTAAGCACATTCAACTCAATTGCCATCCCTCTAGGGACTTCCTGAACCAGAGCAGGTGTCTCTGGAGTTAGTAGCCATGACTGGCTTGTTCCTACCATGACCTTTTCCAGTCACTCTTTAGACCAATGCAGATCACTTGTCTTGCAAAGTTGGGCTTACATTATAGTTATCTCACGGGAACTAGCCAGCTGAACAAGGGCTTTGGGGCACATGTATTTTGTAAAATGTATTTTGCTCTGCTTCATATTATAGACAAGCAGAAATTCCCATATTCTCATTAAGTTTTGCAGAAACTTGTCCATAAGTGTGAAGATGTGTGAGAACATATGACTCTGCATGCTATTACAGCATCCATACCAACATCTTCCTAATGTCCAAAACACTGTGTCTCTGCTGTTCTTCAGCTGTGTGGGATGGTTTTGTAATGCACCTACTACAGGTAGATGAAGTGCTCTTGCTTCAGTGCCTTGTAGGCAGCACTTTGCCTCTACATGTAGAAGGGAAGAGATCAGCTTTGAACACAATCTGGAATTCCAAAAGGAGGAAATAATATTTGAGATACCTGGCCTTGATGTTCACCCTTGGCTGACAGGAACTAGAGAACAGCACAAAAAAAATCTGTTAGATCAGCTAAACCCAAGGAACAAACCAGTTCAGGACTCACTGGGGACTCCTTCCTGTATTTGTACACTGCAAGAGAGCTTTACATCCACAGGTTTGTTTGCTCTTGATATTATTTCTCCCTTCACTTATAAATGAGTCAGGCATGACTGCTGTTAGAAAATCCAAACATGAATTGTGACTTCAGTAATTTGCAACTGAGTTATGCCTCTGCCCTGAGCAATATGTATATACTCTCAAAGGCAGTGAATGAAATAAAACTGCCACAAAAACTTGTCTGCAGTTCTTTCTGAAAGAACTGGGAATTTCACTGCCTGTGCAGCAAGCAGCAGGGGCAGAGACCCAGGACTCTTCATCAAAAGCATTATGAAAGTGTCTATTTTCCCTGGGAGGCTGAAGAACATGATTTTCTGAAAACTCCACTCTGTTCATTAGTGGAAAAAACCAAAACCAACAGCAGCTTTAACAATTATTGGAAGATATTTGCATTCTGGTAGTACTGACTTAGACCTTAGAGGAACATCATTTATCTAATAGCTCATCTTTCCCCATCCTCTGCAATGTTTGGTGAATCATGGCTTATGTCCTTTCCTCTGTTTTCCACTCTATATACTCCCTTTCTTCCATTATTTCCCTGCCCTAGGCTGTCCATTCATTATGGCAATGATTCACTCTTACTAAGGGTAGCAACAGACACAGTGGTGGAAGATGTTTTGGCACTGCTAGCTGTTATCATCATGCAAAAAATCAAGTGTTTAGTTAATCCTGTTCAACACAACAACAATCAACAGAAGGCCAGTATTAACTTTTCTGTTTTGGGAAAGCAGAAATGTTATGATGTATGTCCTTATTTCAGGAAAACACCCTTTTTTGGACATCTTGTGCCTGACGTGTCTAAAGGGGAAGGTAAAATTGAAAGATGAACTGTTGGAACTGTTTCTTAACAGGAAAAATGTAATATAGTTCTTCTGGGAAATTAATATTGTGCTTATACCTCCAGTGGATAAGATTTGGCTAGAATGGCTTTACAATTGCTAATAGTACAAAAATTCTCATTTGCACTACAGGCTGGAAAGCAATCATGGTCATGTTGCCAGGAAGGGACCTCTAAAAGCTATTTAGTCCACTATGTCATTCAAAGCACAAGTATCAGCAATTAATTTTCAAGTCAGCTTTGGCTTTGCTAGGCCAGTTCTTGAAAATCTTCAAGGTTTCCCATGTTCCCAGGTAAGTGGTTCCTGTACTGCACTGACCTCTTGGAGGAAAAGCTTTTCCTCAAATTCCATCTGAGGTTCCCAAGACACCACTGGTGCCCTTTACACTCTGCTGTATCATCAGTGACTGCTATGCAGAATTTGTCTCCTGAACTTTGTGACTTTCCCTGAAGTACTGTTGGCAGCTATTACATGGCTCCTTATTTTCTTCTGCAGACTACAAAAGCTCAGCTCCTTCTAACTGCAAACCCCTGACCCTCCCAGACAGTGAAAAGCTGTCAGCACCACTTTGTTTGGTTCTCCTAAATGAATGAAATTACCTTCTAGTGAAACCTAGGGGAAAAAAACAACAACAGAAAAACCAAACAGAAATCTCCACCCAACCAGAAAGCAAAGTTTATAAATATTTTATAGAATAATTTCTCACACAAAATCAGAGGAATTTCTTGTTTTCACATGAAAACCATATTTTACTTAACTTTTAGCTATCTCTGCACAAACAAGAACCTTCACAGTACTGTCTTCTGTAATAACTGAAACTGCAGTTTGCATTTTAATGGTTTTTAGTAGTATTGGAATAGTGCATCAATTGCTTTTGCCATATTAAGTGCATCCAGCAAATCTCTGTCTAGCACAGCAGTACAAGCATGTAATATATACAGGATTCAGCACTTACACGATACGTAACTAAAGACATACCTGCATGCAGGCAACCAACCACGTAATATAGGTTAAAAAGTGATAAACTCCAAAGGAACTGTGGGATAACAGATACAAATACGCACAGAAATGACTGACTCAATTCCAACACTGGCTTAGAGACCTGAAGCCATCCTGATACGCCTTTTTTCTTCCCTAAAGAAGAGCACATAGAGTGCAAGCTGGCCTACTGCTGCAAGGCAGCACATAAGCAATCCATATCTCCACACTTCAGGCAGCTCTTTTGCACCAGCTGCAGGTGTATAACTCCAAACAGCCCGATCCAGTCACAGGAACTGCAGGGCCCAGTGTGCACCGCAGGGATAGTGAAGCCAGGCTGAAGGCGCGTCCTTGTCACCAGCTTTCAGAACAGCCAGGGGCAATGGAGTGGAGCTCTTGAATGCTGTTTAGCCAGGGAAACCTCTGGCAGCACCCAGGCAAACAAGAGGCGCAGCACTCGAGCTCACCGTATCCATCCCCTCCTTTTCTCTTCCCACTGGCACGTAGAAGCACTGCACTGTCCTGTCCAGTACCACTGCCCAGTCTCGCAACACTGCTCAGCTTCCCACCCTTTAAGTAGCCAGTTATGCAGGATAGCCCCCCCTTAGGCATCCTTCCAAGAATTTTGAGGCTGCTGTACTGTTATTTCACTTCTATTTCCGCAAGAACAATCTTTTCTATAAAAATCAGCCTGATTACAAGAAAAGCGATGCATTGAGGGATTTCAAAAGCTGCTCTTTCCACCTATGTGCAGTGAGCCTTGAGTGGGTTGGCTTTGCTCTGTCATGAAACATGGTTCTCTGTTGCTGGGAAGGGTAGAAGACATAGCTTGTTTTTTAAGGATTGCTGAATCTGCATAAAGTAAACACAAATCATCATTAGGACATAAGGAAAAAAAGAAAAGTTAGCATTGGATAATGTATCCATTAATGATTTTGTTGAAACTAAGATACATTTTGTTCTCACTGGAGACCGCCCACTTTCTGATACGAAGGAAATACCCTGGGACATCCAACAAACGATTTCTAGAGCTTCCATCTGTTTTGAAAATTCCTTCTGAAAAAGTGAAGGAGGAATGTGAGCTGAGATTTCAGAATCCCTGTGTGAGGAAACCTTATCAAAGCAGTGTTTGTTCTTTAGGAAAGAAAAGAAAGGAGAGAGAACCTGCTGAATGAAGTGAAAGCAGGAGCACAGATTTATATTGTAAGACTTTTGAAATTTGTTTGCAAATTCTGAATTTTTTCTGTTGTTCTAAACAAGAAAATAATTTCCTCTTACCTCAGTGGAATCCAGAAATGATGGCCACCTGCTGCCTGCTGCTTCTTTACTTCAATAGCACCATCTAAGAGCAACTTCCCTTCAGGAAAGCTTTTATGTCTGAGTGGACACAGTTCCTGGGACCTAAGGGTTGTCGAGCTTAATTTTCTCTTCCCTTGTGATTAGGAAATAATCTTAAAAGTGAGGATACAGTAGGCCAAAAAGGGCAGAAATGACAGAAGTGGAGCTTTGTGTTCAGTCTTTGAGAGCTTTATTACACACAAGATCTGGAGAAATCTTTATAGCTTGAAGATTTGGACACCACTTGTTTGCTATTAGTTTGACCTTTTCACCTTGTTTGGTTTTTGCTCGTGACTCTCTTCGGCTTGACAGATCTTAACATCATCAGGATTTTTTTTCTGATGAATGTTGCTACCAATCCAAACAACCTACATTGAAAAAGTATACTAATCCTAATCATAACCCAGCTAAAAAACATTCTCTAAAGGAAAAAAAAAAAAAAAAAAAGGCATGGCTTGATAAAAACTAGAGCCTTCTGCATTTTTCATGTATAACTTTTTTTTCTAAGACGGTGAAAAACACTGGTTTATAGCAACATTCCCCCACCTCCCAATAGCCGCAGCAGGTCTGTGACTTCTTCAAATTGGTGTCACAGGCATCTTACCCCTTTCCCAGGCAATTAAACACCAGAGTGGTTCAGTTCCTTTTCTCACATAACAATTTGTTGAGGGCTCTTTCTAATTTCATAAAGTTGCACTAGTCTGGCTGTAATTCAATGAATTATTGGCTAGGGGAAAATTATTGAAGCTCATCATGACAACATTTTTCATCAAATTAAGCAGTGTTGCTGAGAGGGCAAAAAGTTGTACTTCCAAGACAATGCACCTGCAGAGAATTAGCTGAAAAATGATTTACAGACATGTGGCTGAAAACATTAATGGGGAAACACATTTTTGAAATGAACTTGGGTTTTTTTCCCCACTCTAAATGCCTCCTCTGTGTGATCTTAAATATTTGGCTGTTCAAAGATGCAACACTACACTTTGTGCCATGGGAAGCAAATTGCTCAGACATTTTTCCCTCTTGCATGCTGTTTGATGGTTCTCGTCCCTGTTATTTTGTCACTGACACTAGCATTCACAAATAAATCATCATGGCTAGTGACTCCCTTCCATTGCCACAGAAAATTGGGGGCATATAACTACCTGCCCAAAAGGGGCAACCATCTCTGTGCTGTTTATACATCCTTACTTCAAGTAGTGTTAGCGATACTCTGCAGGTTTATGATGATTATTTTATATTTCTACTACAGTAACAGTAAAAGATAGCAGCATGTTACTGCCAGACCCTCAGAAGTATTATTTGGATGTCTAACTCCTGGGCTTTGGTTGCTGTGCAGTGTCTGAAGGCTGCAGATGGAAGAGGTAGTCAAGCATCAAATTACATTGTTTCCTACAGCTCCCTCGATTCCCGTGTTGCAGCTTTTGAGAAGTATGGGGTGAGTAAAGAAGGAGCCAGCAGAAATAAAAAGAAGGTATGAGCCAGCGGAATGGTGCCATGGAGAAATGTACTTATCCCCCAGTCTCCTGCTGGAGAATTCCTACATGATGCTCGTTACAAAACTTTCCAAAGTAATTAGTTCCTGGTACCCAAAGTCAAGCACAGAAAGGGATGGGTTTGCTGAAGTGTCAGTCACTGAGAACACTGACTGAGAAATCTTGGGGCTGTGCAATGAACTGCTGTGAGAAAATAAGGAAGAAGAAAGTGATGAAACTGCCAGGTGGTTTTACAGTCATTCCTGAGTGAAGAGGAATGCAAACAGAGGGCTTTCTGGAAGTGTTTGGAAAGCACTGTTGTCTAGAAGAGTCTGGGAGGCAATAAATATTTTGGACCAATTTTCTGTATCTCTACCCAAGACCTCTAAATGGATCCAGCTAGGACTGGATCTTCCATGCAAGATTTCCCTCTTTCTCACTCCCATCCTCACCTTTTAATCTTTTGGGTGCATCCCTCCTTTCTGTTCACCAACACCCTAATTTATTTCCCTTTGCTTCCTTTCACCTACTGCCTCTTAATTCTCCTCTTTAATCTTTCTTCTGCAATGTTATTTACACTGTACTCCACACCTTTCCTCTCCCACATCACAGCTTGGAGTTGCATCAAATTCAGTAATTGTCGGGAAAGTTTTGATCATTCCCTGAGTCCCTATTATGTGCAGTCTCCTTGCTGAGATAAATCAAGCTCAATTGTCTTAAATTTTCCTCTTTCATTGGGAACATGTTGTATCCCTGATATCCAGATGTCGAACCCGAACCTTTCCTCCTGAGTTTAAACCTAGTACTTTATCCCCCTGTCTATTACAGACATAGAGAAGAGCTTATTCACAGGCTTCTAGCAGCAACATCTTTAAACGTCCGAAGACTGTTATTACATCTCTCCTTGACATTTTCCTCTCTAGATTAAATAACCTCAGCTGACTTAACTTTTCCCTGTAGGTGATGTTTTATAGTGTTCTCACTGTTCTCTCTGCAATTCCTTTTTGCTCAGCCTTTGTGAAACATGTCATCAAAAGTGGACATAGACGTCCTGCTGAAACCCTGGCAATGCTGACTGCAGTGGAATTCAGTCTTTTAAGACATAATCCTTTCTTTCTCTACCCATATATAGAGATATAAAAATATAAATTATCTTTCAGTATAGAGGGTTTAGTGCTGCTTTTTTTTTTTTAGCAATAACATGACATAGCTGACGTGCATTCTTCACTATAATTTTTTTTCCCTGCAGAAGGATTTCTTGCCAATTCTTACTCTTGCTATGTTAATATAAAGGACTGTTCCTGACTGAGTGTATTGCTTCTTATTCCTAATGGTAAGCAGCCTTCTTTGAGGAATATTCATCCAATTCAACAAAATTATCCAGAATCCTAGCTTGGTCTCTAAGGTCCTTCCTAGTCTGACACCATCTGCAGATTCAGTAGTCATATTTTCCCTCCTGTTGCTTCCACTGTCCCACTCTCTGTCCCCAAACTTCCTGACTCAGGTTAATCATGAAAATTTTATGAAACACTGTATGCAGATCAACCCTGACTGGAATGCTGCTTTGCATATCTCCCATTCTGACAGTGTCTTATTTCCTAGACAGTTTTGACCCTGCATAAAATTAATTCATGTAGGAGTTCATGTTTTTTAACTTAATTATAGACTAATAGAAGGCAATGCCAATTGAAACATAAGTTATATGAACTTTGATGCTTCCTCCACATCAACAAGGCTTGCAATTCTGGATGGTTTAAGAAGTCCATTTTGGATGTGCCACTTCATTATCTTCTAGATGCTTATGTACAGTTTGCTTGATTATTTGCACCTCTATTTTTCTGTGAGTGAAGCCTCTGTTGCAGATGTGTTAGCATAGGCGTCCTTCGTTTGTAGAATCAGTATTTCTAACAGACACTGTTAGTATTTATTAGTACTGGACCACACTGCCCAAGGAAGTGGTGGGCACCATCCCTGGAGGCATTTAAAAGATGTCTTGTTGTGACACTTGGTGGTCTGGTTTAATGGTGGACTTGGCTGTGCCAAATCATTGTTTGGACTTAATAATTCTAGAGGTGCTTTCCAACCTAAAAGATTCTATGAATCTATTAATGAATGCCATTTCTTGTGCAAAGGCCCACAAACCCAACAGAGACACAAGTGAAGGAAGTGAGTAGTTTTGGCTGTTGACATCTGCTGTGTTTGTGGTTTACTACATAACGTGCGTTATATTACCCCACAGCCTTGCCCTGGCTGCTGCAGTCTGAGTCAGAAGAAACCTCTGGAGGGAGTAAAAGATTGTTCTTTTCCTGGAAGCCACTGAGCAAGGCCAGGGGAAGTGTAATGAGTCAAGATGGGTCCAGCTCAAGGGAGACCAGGAGGAGGCAGTCAGGGAGCAAGGAGCCTGCAGCATCTTCATGGCACCTGTCACACCCCAAGGGTATGTTAGGAACATGGGTGACATAAACTTGCATATCTTCTGCCCTGTTGAATTTGAAAAGTGCGAAGAAGTGTTAGGAAGACAGTGAGCTCCATGTGCAGAGCTCTTCTGTGTTTGACAGCATCCTGGTTCCCACCAGGGCAGGGTTAATTTTTGCAGTAGCCAGGAGGGGCATGGCCAGGGGCTGGAGGTTGTTCTGTACCACCTCACATTGTTGCTGGGGGCAGGGGGAAGGGGTCACTTCCAGCTGAGTAAGGGTGGCAAAGGGAGTGGTCGGGTACCACTGTTTCCAAGCAATTGTGTGTGAATCATTTGCCTATTCTGTACACTTTGTTATCGATGTTGCAGCTGATACCGTTTGCTTTCTTATCTCACTGCTGTTTCCAATAAATTGTTCTGACTTCAACCCGTGATCTTTACCTTTTGTGCCTCCAATTCTCCTCTCCATCCCGCCGCGGTGGGAAGGGGAACGGGGTAGGAAAAGGGGGAAGTGAATAAGCAGTGCATGGTTTGGAGTGTTTTGGTGGGAACATTAAATTGGGGAACACCATTCCTAAACTACGAAAGAAAGATTGACACACATCAAACCAGAGAAAATGGAGGGGGAGTTTTCTAGCTAAAGGGATAAAAATATTTCCTTTTCTTTCACTGGGTTTGTCTGATTTGGTACTCACATTCTCTTAGGTTTATTCTCTTTACTCTTAAGTTACTTTGAGACCTTCATATATGAACGTCTACTAAATAAAACTGTCGGCACAAAGACATAAATTCACTGTTAAACTGCAGCAAGGGTCTGATGGCTTTTTGCTAGGTAGGTCTTTTCTCCAAGAGGATTCCCCAGAGTCTGTGAGCAAAGATTTGTGTAGCAAGATAAAATCCAGTCAAATCAAAGAGTGCTAAAATGTGGCCTCTAAGCAATGAGCACAAAAAGAAAACCTCAGTACCTTAGCAATAACATGAGATTTTTCTGATATCATTTGCACTGCTGTTCAAAACTTTCTGATCAGTGACAGATCAGGAAAACCTCAATCCTACAAACTGATGTTCTTGACAGACCCTGTGCCATAAATGAACTTCCTCAAATACTGTAGCTTCCGAAATCACAAGACAATTCCTCAGTTATGATGAGGTAGAATGTACTGTGTAAGAAGGCATTTTAAAACATAAACATAGAATGGTTTGGGTTGGAAGGGACCTTAAAAGATCATCTAGTTCAAGCTCTAGTGCTGTGGGCAGGAAATCTACCACTAGACCAGGTTACTTAGAGTCCCAACCAACCTGTCTTTAAATACCTCCGGGGATGAGACATCCACAACTTCTCTGGCCACTTCTTTCAGTGCCTCACCACTCTCACAGTAAAAAAAAAAAAAAATTCTTCCCAATATCTAATCTAATCTAAACCTACACTCTTTCTGCTTGAAGCCATTGCTACTTGCCTGTCACTACATACTATAAGAGACTTAAAGATCACAATTGCCCTTAAACATTATCAAGGCCTCAGAAGGAATTTGCTATAGGATAAACCACCACAACAGGAACTTCAGATAAGCACAGAGGAGAGGAACGTACAACAGGAAGGCACTAATTCCAGGCCTAGCAGAGGTGAGCTTTGCTTAGCACCTCCTAGTTAATGCATCCAGAAAAAAATTCTCACTGTGACAGACTGTAGGAAAGGGAGCAACCGCTTATCAACATGCCATGCCAAGTGTTTGATATCCCTGTGGATATCAAACTTGGAGTGTATAAGGTGATACCCCAGAAGAATGACTTGAGGACCCCCACCACTGAGAAGGGCAGAAGAAGAAAGACCAAGCGGATATTGCCTGGATCCATGGGGTAGTGATGTCTTTCTGTTTATTCTGTCTCTGACTCTTTTTCTCTCCCAACCTCCCTTTCCTATTTCTTTCTATCTCTCTTCTTCACATTCACTGTGGAATAGAATCCATATTATTGACTCTGACATATGGTCTTGTTTGCACCTTAATTTGGGCAGCGGCATCTCTTTATAATCGGATCATAACAATTGCCCTTGCGAAATGCCCCTCTCCACCTTTCTTGTAGGCTCTTTTAGGTATTGGAAGGTGCTCAAAGTTCTCTCTGGAGACTTCTCCAGGCAGAACAACCCCAAGTCTCTCATCCTGTCCTCACAGCAGAGGTGGTCCAGCCTTCTGATCATCTTCAGGGCCTTCCTTTGGACTTGCTCCAGCAGGTCTATGTCCTTCTTATCCTGGGGAACCAGGGCTGGATGTAACACTCCAGGTGGGGGTCTCACAAGAGCGGAGTAGAACTTCCATTCTGAAACATCTGGAAACTACAGCAAATAGACCAACTGGGAAATTTTCACTAAGTTTTACATTTAATAAGACCTGCTCATTGATATCCATCGAATATATTATTTTTAGGGTCATAGCATCTGAGACCATCCGTCACTTTGACTTACAGCTCTGATGATTACTTCATTATAGAGGCTTTAGTGTTTCAAAAGGGAGGAATTCATTCTTTCAAGACGAAATATTCCTCCAAGCAGAAAGTCCAACAAGTCTCTAAATTCTCATTACAGGGATTCTCTGCAGAAGAGAATTTTGCACATTGGCCTGAAGCTGCCTCAGCTGTGCATGTCTGGTGCCTAGCACCCTCTATCAGGAACAGGGCATCTGAGAGTGAAAATGATGATCTCATTCTGGTTGCAGATTAGCTTGAAACAAGATTTCACTAAGTCATGAGTGCTAGAGGGTTTCTCTGGGTTATTGCAGTCATGACTTGTGTGTGTACTGCAGGATGTAGATTGTTCTACACAGGCTCCCAGGCATTCGCTAGGCTACAGAAAGTAATCTTTTTGGCAGAAGCAGCCTTTGTTGATTGCAAAAACTGTAAATGCCAGGGGCTACTCCAGCTAAACAGCATATTTCATCCTTTCAAGTCCTGAGAGTGCAGGCAGGCTTGGTCAGACCTCAGTGACTTATTTCATCTGAAATAAGGAAGCAGTCAGCACAGTGCTGTTGAACTGGCTACTATCTCCTAAGACAAACTATTCCCACAAAAGAATTCTTATCAGAAAACTCTGACACTACAGTACAATACTTTCATCTTTCAAGTATTACTTTAGCTATAAAATAAATTATTTTAGCTTACAGAGTAATTCAACTTTGCCTCTTTATGATTTTGATGCATGGGAGTGATTCTAGAAAGTGTTAATATCTGATTTGTTCTTCTGTGTCTGCCTTCAACCTCACGTATGTACAGCATATTAAATATGACAAACTAATGATACATTACAAAACAATTTTATTTCAATATTAATGAATTATCAAATAAACCCATACTTGATTTTTCTTAGTAACTGACCAAGACTGAAACAAAAACCATTTAGATGCTGGAAGAAGTAAAAGTTAGTAATTACTCTGTGTTCCTTCCTTCTCTGGCAAGACACTTTTCCTTTCTTTTGCTCTTTTTACACTAATTGTGGATGTTACTAGGACATCATATATTTAGTGTCGGGATTTGGTTATACTGTGGGCCTTGCTATCCTGGGTGATCAATCCATGCTATTATTTTTGTTTTATATGCCTAGCCTGAAAATACTATGCCAAATAAATAAGGAAATAATTGAAGCTTCAAAGTCATAGAGTGGTTTAGCTTCATTTCTTCAACACACCAACACATTGAGGTTTTTCACTACAGTTCACAAACTGCAATTAATATTAAGATAATAATTACTGATTAACTAAAAATATGCCATCATATTTACTCTACTAAATGGCTCAGGAACAGACTGGAAAGTCATTACCCATTATTAAAGCAAAGGAGGAAAAAGAGAATTTCATGACTCTTCTATTCCATCCACTCATCTTTCACCTGTTCTTTCTTAGCCTGGGCTAATTCAGAAATCTGTTTCATGGATCAGGTCCTCAGCGTAAATGGAGCTGTTTGTAAGCTTCTTAAAATCACTCACTCATTCACTCACTCACGCACTCACTCACTCACTCACTCACTCACTCTCTCACTCTCTCACTCTCTCACTCACAGTCACAGAGAAGAAGAATAGAGCAGAAGGCTGAATAACTGCAAAACCAGAATAATTATTTCACAGTCCTTATTAATGCAAGTGTCACATCATTCTCCTTTTGGCCTTTGCATGTCAGGGGAAATTACATGACTCTAGTCAGACTACTGTACCAACTTTCCAGATACAAAAAACCAGATCATGCAGCAATGACTGAGAGCTCAGCATAAACACATGCAGAAGGTGAAGAGGATTCTGAGGGAGCTGTGTCTTCACATGGTAATTGTTCATCTCTCTTGAGCAACTATATACACCTTCCACCGCTAAGATGATCAACAGTTGGACAGATCCATCTAAAAAATGTCTGCTATCCAGGAACGTCTGTCTCTGTCTACATATTCATACCCTATTTACCTTAATGGCAGAAATTGGAACACTTTAAAAGCCTTTACCTGTATCATAAATAGACTAAAATTGCTTCTTTTAGAAGCCTGAACTTGTTGTTACATCCTGATGTCAATGAATCTAATCATGGGACAAACTGGAACAGCTCTCAAATTCCACCTTGACTTGAACAATAAAAGCCGAATTAATTTGGAAATATACATGCCCAGCTGCTGCCTATGTCCTTAAACAATCCAACATTCAGAAGACTGACTTAACTGTACAGCCACAATTGGAACATCCAAAGGTTTTAAGTACATGTATAAAAGTAAGAGTCAAACGCATGTGAAATATCACATAGTAATATACTTTGTGTTTAATTTGCAATGCGCTCCTGCACATCTCAGGCATAATGAATCAATTCCTGTTTGTCCTTTTATGAAGCAAGGTTTTTATCACTTTTGGCAGCAGCCTGCTATTCACCATATTTTTTTCAGTGAAGTCCTACAACTGGGGAGAGAAAATAATCTATTAATTAACCACAGTCATTGCATCATAGCGTGAGCCTCTGATCGCAGTCTAGATGAGGAGTAGTAGCTGGAGAGAGGTTACATCAGGTCACTCATTTGGGCTCTTGCTCAAAGTGTTGGGCTAAACAGCTGTTCATGGGATTACTCACAAACAAGACTGTAAAAAGGAGACACTTAAAAGGTAATCTGCATTCTATTTTAGAAGCAAAACGAAATCCCCCCAATTCTGAATAATGCGCACAGCTCTTTATGAAGCCTTTGCTCTGGCAGTAGTCTCAAAGTTAATTACCTTTTTTTGTTCCAGTTTTTCACACATCATTTCAACTATCGTGTTAGTAATTTTATCTTTGATGCTCATTTTAGCTGTTCACCAGTTCCTGCAGCCATCTTCCGGGAATTGTGAGATCTGACTGGAAATTATAACTCTACAGGCTGACTGCTCAGAGAGAAAGCATGGTCAAAGAATGCAGCTTTAGATTTTCCTCTTGGAAGAGATTTTTCAATAGGTTTTCACTCAGGTTGGGCTAAACATTTCATTCTCTTTCCTTGATTGGAGCCAACGTTTTTATGATTAGATGCCTTAAGGAACTGTGCCATGCTGAAAAAAGAAAAAAATGCAGTTCTTTGATAAACAGAAAAGAAAAGAAAACCCATAATGTTGGCTGAGACTAATTAATAGTTCTACTTTTCAATTTTTTATAACTTTGCTGTGTGTTTTAGAAAAATGAGACATGAGGAGAAAAAAGTATCAAGGCAAAGCTAGTGGTACTGTATTCAGTGCCTTTTTTTAGATTAACAAGTTTTTTGTGACAAAATAATGAAAAGTTTATACTGAGGTCAGAACATCTTGGCCTCCAGTCATCTAAACGCTGATGCACTAAAAGCCATGCACTGAATTTGCAAGATTTACATGCTAAAAACATAAGATAAATGGCAAAATAGAATAAAGATTTATTCTGCACAATAAACTCAACTGGACTGCAAGATTTCAAGGCAGATTTATGAAAGCAAGGAAAATTAAATCCTTATATCATTTCTACCATGAAAATCTAGAATTTTTTTTAACTAGGCTACATTTTTGTCATCAGAGGACTTTCCAGTAGAGCCTGAAGCAATTTCACTAACATCTGTCTGTCACAAATTTTTTTTCTCAGACTTTTAAATCTTGCGCACTTCTGTCACGAAGCCATCAATGAGGCAGAATACAGAAGTTTTTTCCAGGTTTGGTTTCCCTGTATAAACCGCAGAGGCAGAGAGACACATGCCTAAAGAACCCACACAAGACAGCAGGCTGGCTCTGCCAGGCAGATAGCTTACCTAAACAAAAAGGAAGGGGGAAAAAAGCAAAAGTGGGATCTTCTGGTTCAGCTTTCTCTTGATATACTTCTTATGAAGGAAAATGTTTCAACCATCTGGCTCCAGAAATCCCAAAAGTACATGTCTTACCAAAATGTGTTGTATGGGAGATGAGGGCTGTGTAAAGGAATATTCTTTGCTACCTTCACTACTTTTTGCACCTTTTTCTTGGGAAGAAGACGGAGAATTCATTTTTTTTGGGCATACCACAGTTTGGAAGACACCAGGCTGCAGCATTCAGGTTTAAAATATTGTGAAGCAGATTCTGTTTCTTTTGTTACAGTAGCTCTACTTCACCTGAAACTACTAGAAAGAATAAATATGCCTCTAACCTACTGATTTGACTACCTGCTTGGGCAGAAAAACATGCAGTTCACTATCCAGATTGTGAACTGGGATGCAGTTGAAGCTAAATCATTTGAATCCTGGTCAAGTGCTCCAGGGAATACATCTCCTGTATGTCCAGTATTTTAAGTAGTTCTTCCCTCCTGCTAATATATGCTGAATCCTGAAGACTTTAGACAACATTCATACTCCTTTTCCTAAGAAGGCTCTTTGAATAATCTTCAGTGTGTTAGCCTCCCCTTTTCTCATAATTCTAATAGACCTTCTTTCTAGCATCAGTTCCAGACTGAATCCAATTTTCTCTACCACAGGTAAGCAAAAGGGAGACATTATCAACACAAGTGTCTTCTCCTGATGTGAATCTATTCTTTCGATGGAGAATTAGCACCTTGTTTATCTCCAGTTGGACTGCCTCAAATATTGGAACGTGCTGCAGTCATTGAACTGGATGTCTTGTAGCTGGGATATCTCCAATGTCATCTGTTTTGCAAAAGGTTTCCTGGATGGATAAAGTTTCAGCGTGGCTGTGATTTGCTTTGTGTACTAGAAATAAAACCAAAAATAGAAATTATGTTAGAGGAAGGACAGGTAACAACTTTTGATAAAACTCATAGCAGAAATATGCCTTTCATTAATAATGTTTTATTTTTCCTTGTTGTAGCTCTTCTATGTTATATCTGGTATTTTTTCAATTAAAATGAAAATAAACCCCAGTCATTTTACTTCTCACAGATGTTTTCTTTTACCACATGCTTACAGTTTTGTTCTGCCTGTCTTCTCCACCTCTCTGTTGATCATTATGCTTTTTTTTTTGGCTCTTATCTTAGCTTTGTCCAATCCTGTAAGAGCTCTTCCATCTGCTTGAAATTAGTGCCCTCCTGAAGTAGAAATAGAAATCTCAATGTGGCTAAAGCATTAGACTAGAAATATTTTGAGGATATAGGATCTATTTCTGCTTCATAAGCCTTTCCACAAAGTGGAGCCTCACTCTAACTTGAGTGCCTGCATGTGATTGAAAAATAAATTGTTTTTTAAATAACCTCAAAAGAAGAAAGAATTCTTGCCTGCTTCCTGATATAGGAACTGCTCTTCTCAGTTACCAAGCAGAGTGCCCGATAAAAGTAGCTGGTTTTCACCATGTTGAATGGAAAAGCAGGAAATTTCACAAATTTGACTTGCTCTAAACAAAGTTTTAAGTAGATGCATTGGAAATGAGGAAGAGAATTTAAACATTAATATTTATACAAACAGCAAATAACTACTGGAAAACTTTGAAAAGCTTTTAACAAAAATGAAAATGTATATGGCCTTCAGCAAACATGAAGATCAGTTGAAAGAAATGCATCTGTGTTTGCTGTTTCAAAACATTAGGAAGATGTTGATTCAGAGATGCATGAACCATTTCTTTAACCTAACCGCTACTCTTCATTGCAAAACTATCCCCATGGGGAGTACGGATTATTATTTTAATTTGTCAACTGTTGAAACACTTGAATAGTGGGAGTGATAGTAGTTGTAGTATTCCCATGTCTTGTAGTTAGCAAAATTCAGGAGTTGTTGGAATATTATTGTGCGAAATTTACATATTTAATTGTAAGAAAAAAATCTAAAGACCAAATTCTACTTTAATGTCTCTACACTCCTTGTAGACTGGGAAATTGTCTAGACAGAATAAAGAGTTTTTTTCTTCTGGAAATTCACTACTGAGCTTTTCTCAGTCCTGTTAAATATTGGGCACAAGTTTAATCACTAAAGCAAAATTCTGTCCTTTCTGCCAGGTGCACCTGTGCCCCCAAGCCTTACTTCTGTCCACACTGTGAGCTGCAAATGAAAGGTATTTGTTGGCTGCTAAAAGCAAAACAAAGAAAAAGAGAAATTTTCTGCTGTGCGAAGTCATGAAGATCACTTAAATGCATATTAGTGACCTCTGCCTTTAAAATCAGAGTCCATTTACACTGGATTAAAAGGGTGCTGCAGTTAAGATAGACCCCTGGGAAATATTTCAACTCTCTACAAATAAGCACTTTGTCACTTTGTGGACTTTTTAGTACTCTTCAGTGTCTTCTATGCAGTCTGTCTCCGTGACACCTCTATATAGGGTAATAGAGAAAAATGGTCATTCTACAAATAAACTTCTTCTACACTAAGTTTTATTTAATTTCCCCTTAGTCAAGAATAAACCTTCACTTGAAGTTGCCAGATGTGATTATTGATCTGAGTCCGATAGCATAACTCTAGACAACAGTCCAGGAATAACTAAAAAGTTGAGTTATTCTTTTCCCTCACTTTTAATTTAAATTTGATTTTAAACGAGGATAGCAAAGACACTAGAAAAATGTAGCAAACTATATTTCTGAAGTTAAAGCACAGTATCAAAGCAGCATCATGTTGTCTGTGGCTTAGAATCCTGGAAGGCCTGCAGGAACAGTAGTGGACATGTGGCCATAGATCTCTCTGCACCTAGGGGATTCCACATACTCCACTGATCGAATAAAGACAAAATGACAAAAGACACTAAACAGGAGCAAAGTTGGAGCACTGACTATTTTGAATGAGGTCTGGCAGAAGCATCTTTCACTGTGATCTGGTGACTTGTCCTGCACATTGGAGGAGGCAGATGCCACTTCCCGACCTTCTCCAATTTCTTGCACTACTAAAATTTTATGTTCTGAAAGTTTGACTCATAAAGTAGTTTGTCAGGCTGTAGTCTTGTTTTGACATATGCCCCTCTGTAGCATAAAAAAACATTTAGAATATTTTCAAGTTTAGAATAGTGAGGAAAGACACATCTTTTTTGAAAGCACTGTGGATGGCCTGGAGGTTTATTTAGTAACCAAAATTTTTATTACAACAATTGCAAATTCCAAAGCTTTCAATCCGTTGATTTCTGAGGGAATTTGCTTGAGTAGAACCAACGACAGACTGTGAGTAAAGATATAATGTGGCAAGTGGAAATGGGTGAGAATGGTTGACCTCAGAGCAGACAATCAACTATTGAAGGCACTTAGGCAGTGCCTGTGACAGGGTCCCTCTGGCAAAGTAGGTGGCCGAGTACCTGTCTGATGGCTGCTACCCGAGACTATGCCTGAATAGGTTTGGAGAGGCTTTGTCCTGAAATGACTCAGACTCTTCTAAGTTTGTTCATAAGCACAAATACACAAGTAATATAGTTAAAAAAAAAATAAAAAAAGGATCATTTTGTAATGTTGGTTCCAATGTTGGTCTTAGATGTTTTCCAAACCATTATGTGAGCCTGTATGTAAACATCTTTTTCCAGCTTTCTAGAGTAGTAGGGAAAAGGACAAATCATAACTTGTGCCATAATGAGCACTAATTATATATATTTTTATAGAATTCAAAAAAAGAAGAGTCACTTTTTAAAGACGCAAAGATTTCAGGAAAGTGCATTGTGCCAATTAGTTTTAGTAGTACCAATAGGAAATAAAATTGTCTTATTCAATTATCAGTCACATTTGCAGACATTAGTTCCTCTGGAAACTTGTCAAAGCTTTAGAGTACAGCTGTCAGGGCATAAAACACAGAAAAGGATACTTTACAAACAATTTGCAATTGACCTTTAAATGTTATTTTCACCAATGAAACAAAAGATTTGGAAAATTTCTCAGAATAATCTCTTCTGCCTGACTAAAATTATATCATATTCTGCTTGTGTATTACTTGATGTATCTACGTATATATACATACACAAATACAAATGTAACTGATAAGCGTATCCATGTACATGTATTTTATGTATGTACTACATTAGATAATTCTTTCACCTGCAGTAGGTTTCCAAAAATTTCTCTTGGACAGAAATAGGACACAAATGTTAGGAACAGAAGCACACATGTCACATGTCTAATAATGATCTTAGCAAGAGTGAAGTTTCTCCCCTAGATATTTAGTAGTACACAATCAGATTTTGGTTTGTTTGTTTGCTTCTCTGGTCTGATGCACCAAGCGCTGGCCACTGGCAGAGTTTCCAACTTGAATTGAAATATATTTAATAGAAGTTTGCAACTCTATGGTTCCAATGCAGCAAAATCACACAGAGACTGAATAAATAATTTAATCTGAGGTTTACTGTGCTCTTAAATGAGAGCTTCATGCATGGAGGAAAGATTGCCTCCCCAGTGTATTACCTAGGATATACACAAGACATGGAAAGCATGGATATATTTTATAAAGGAGACGTAATTTACAACTTTTTTTTTCTACTTCAGAACACAACAGAAATTTTGCAGGTATTGACTGCTAAATAAAACAGTTTCCAACACGATATTAGAGATTAGTATGACATTACAGGAGAAAACATTCAACAAGAGTTGCTGTTTTATAATATAACGAGTTTAAGAAATCTGTTGTGTCCTTAAATCTGTTCTTCCTTTTTCTACTTTTACTCAGGACTTTTCCTTTCCATACCTGTCTTGTTTCTGTTCCAAGTAGCAGAAAAAATTAACATAACTTGTCTAATTATATCTTTACAGAAACACTAGGAATAAAGGCTTGGTGTTAGTACTTTAGGGAAATATAATAAAGGTTTTCTGCTTACTACTTTAGGGTAATAACCTGAATTGCCTGTTAGAGACTTTATTCCTGTTGGATTCAAAATGTAGCCATGACTTGCTAGTCAAACAAAGAGAAAAAAA